>SNQN01000354.1:41839-61931 GCA_008642245.1 Bassia scoparia | reverse complement strand
TTATTATTATTATTATTATTATTATTATTATTATTATTATTATTATTATTATTATGTCCCACCTTAGCTTCATTCTTAGCTTCTTCTTGCTTTAACAAAATTTACAAAGCAAACTTCTTTAATTTCACTTTTGTTGATTTCGTTTCATTTGAGAGCATTAAGAATATGTTCTTCCTTCCCCACTTCTAATCAGTCACTCAACAAATATTTGTAAATATATTCTCCACTTACTCCCATTTTGCAATTTTTATCATTRTTATCTTRTTTTATTTTAACASTTTGTTTATTTAAGACAATTGGTTCATGTACCCTTCATACATGTGAGATCTAATGAGATACTCAATTTAATTTGTTGTATGTTTTATTATATTTTAATTATTAAAGTGAAATGCCTTAAAAAATAAATCATAATAACTTTTGTTGTACGTTTGTCATAACTTTTCTTGCTCGTTTTTTCTCCCCTTTTTGAGAGGAGTACAAATGCTCAATGAGTTAGTGTAAAGGCTAAGGCAAAGTTATATCCATGTTTTTGTTTTAAGATTGAAGTTGAGTATAGGGTAACAAGCAAAACTTTTTTAATTAAGCAAGTAAGTTAATAATATGATAGTTATAATGAAACGCGTGCACAAAATCCACCATCTGAAACGAGATTTAATTTTAATTGGAAAAAAATTGTACAAATGCAAGTTCAACTATTAGATAACAAAATATATATGAATCATGATGGATAGTGGTGGAGGACYCAATTACTTTGCGTGGAAAAATTAAATAAATTTTATTAATGCGTAGTAGCCCCGTATCAATTAATTAGTGGACSTTAGATATTAACTCCAACTTTGATGATATTCTTTGTAATTAATTAATTAAGCCAAAGTAAAACAAGAACAATAATTTATAATCTAAATCATCATGATATAATAAATATCTCTAAGATCAAATGACACACGAAATGTTACATAATGGAGTCCATAACAAACTCTCCTAGTATACATTTCTCGCAAGGTTAATAAATCAAAAATCTACCCTAAAAAAGTAAAGACAAAAGGGACAAAAAAAATTAAATAAAAATATAAGTATATCCAAATGGGTCATTCTCTAACTTCAAAATTGATTTTCTACAATAATTGAACGAAAAGTCCAATTAGTGAGAAAGTTTAAGGGAAAATTTTGTAGTAAAGTTTTAACTAAAAAATCTATCTCAAGAAATAAGGACTAGCTTAGCCTTTTTTTGTGCATGCACACTCTTTTTTTCTTTCTATTTTTTGGTGGATGGCCTCACTAATAATGGCACGATTAAGGATTACGTACGTTAACCTCATTGGTTAACGGAGATAACTCAACTGGTTAGTGCTTCTCTATGGAATTCAGGACATCATGTTGTCATTTCATCCCGCGCCCTTATGGCCCTCCTCTAAATTAACACCCAAAAAAGGCTTAATCATGTGGTTGATGAGTGGCTTCATCTTCTTTATGATGATCATCGTCGTCGTCGTCATCATCCACAACACTAGAGCTCTCCTTATTAGCTTCATCATCATCATCATGTTTGGCAATGGTACTTCCAAGCATAGCATGATGATCATCATTAGAATCACCACTCTTGGAAGAAGACAACATTAAAGCAGGAGTGGCTAAGAAAGTAGGCTTATCATTTCCCGCCATAATAACAACAATCTTCTCTTCAAAAACAGGAACACCATTCATCTTGCTAATACCATCCCCTTTACGATCACCACCACTTTCCAAATCATCATTGCTTTGTTGTTGTTGTTGTTGTTGTTGGGTCTCATCCCTAGACAACTTCCAATAGGAGCAAGCCAGGATTAGTAGGGCAAAGGCTATGAGGCCGAGCATCGCGGCTAGTCCTCCGAAAAGGTAGGGCACCGGGGAGTGCCACGGGGACTTAGGCGGCACTGTCGTCGACGAAACCGAGCTCGTCCCCGCCTCCGGGGCAATTGAATATGAGCTCCCCATAGTAGTGTGTAAGGTGGTGCCTATGCTCATCATCATCCTCATGTTTTTTTGTGTGTGTGTTTAGACTTTTTAGGTGTTGTGAGGTGTTATTTTTGATTTTATATTATATGTTGTTTGTGTTAAATGTTAAGGCTGTGGGTGGTTATGGAGAATTGAAGGGTGAAGGGGTGTATTCATATGGAAAGAAAAAGAAAGTAGGAGATTGCGTTTCTTTTATTTTAAAAAGAAAATTATATAATAAATATATAAAGGGTAACAAGTGTAATTTAGAAGGATTCAGGATATGGCGTGATAATGACTATGTTGTTGGCAAAGGTGGAAAGGAATGGGCAAGGGAAAAGACTATAATAATTAAGGTTAAGTAAAACTACAAATGTTTCGGATTAGTATAAGAATATTGATCTAAAAATAAATATATACATGAAACAAAACGTTAGTTATATCGATTGAGACATGATTTTAACCCGCTTCTGTGAATATGAATAAGGTTAAAACCATATTTAATTCTAAATAACGGCTCGGACGTCCGTTAACCTATCTAGAAGTTAATAGAAATTGAATAAGCTTAAAAAGAAGAATTGGGCGGTGACCTGTAATTTGGATCTATTTGTAATGATAACGATGTGTTGTTTGTCGGTATGGACGTTGTGTACATTCAGGCGAATCCAACTCTGTGTAAATATAAAATAATGCCTATATAATTTGATTTTTGTGATGTGAATTGGAGTTATTCACCACTTGCAATGCACTTCGAAACATACGCTACAGACTAGACATCGTGTAGACAGGTGAACGAGATATACAAGTCAAAGTAGAGGAAAGATCATCAACTATAATTAAAGCCCAAACAACTAACCTTGCTTCTCAATAGGTGTCATTGCTTCAGGAGTAGGGGGGAGAATGAGCCTAGGCCTGTTTGCCGAACAGTTCGAATTCGGCTCGTCAACGTTCGGTCAAAACTCAGCTCGTTGGAGTCGGCTCGAGTTCGGGCTCGGCTGAAATCTAAATGAACAAAGGCTAAACAGAGTGGGTTCGGCTCGAAATCTCGTGAATAGACTCGTTAATTATTTTATATTTAAAAAATAATATATTATGCATAAATTAAATACATAATAATAAATATCTTTCTTATTACATATGAAAAGGTTAACAAATTCTTTACATCAAAAAATGAACAAAACGAAGAAAAATTTAAGAAGAAAATCAAAGAAGACGATAGAACCAAGAAAATTAGCATAACTTGTTCGTGAACAGTTCGTTAAAAGCTCGGTCAACGCTTGGTCAAAGCTCGACTCAATTTAGGCTCAGCTCGATAATTTTCAAGCTCGGTTCGAGCTAGAAAAAACTTAAACAAACATGAGACGAACATAGCAAAGTTTGGTCTCGGTTCGACCGATAATCACCCCTACTCATGAGTCATAACCTTATGAAGGTGAAATTAATCTTATGTTTCATGTACTATCAAACTAATGAGTGTATATGATAATTAAACTAAGAAGTTACAACACCGTGTAGGGATAAAGGGTGGTCGATAACGTTTTTTTCATATCCAATTATCTAATTACTCTGTGTAACACCAAAAATACACTCATTCCTATGTCTTGATTGAAACATTTTGTTTAATCACCCTTTACACATGCATGTTCGGATCCAAAAATGTTACTTTGAACGAAATTGACAATAAAAAACCTATAAAAAATTTAAAAATTTAGAATATCAAACAAAAGAAATGTCATAAATAAAGTGTCCCTCATGTCCAAAAAAAAAAAAAATGTCCCGCTCAATTACACAATTGATGATATTATTTTTAAGAGATAAAATATTCAATTATTACATGTAAAACCGAAAACGTAACGTACCGACTATATTTTGCATCCCCTGTCGTTTCTACACTTTATTTTTTCTCGCTGATGTCAATTATCTAAAATGTTGAAGGTTAGAGGAGACGATACCTGGTGCCCATATTTTCATGACCACGATCATTATCGATGATCATTCATGTTTTATTCTGTTTCAGAGTGATGTCAGTGGAATTCATAATCATATGATTATGATTGTGATTTGTGAGTACAATCACCATTTCACTAATACACACATGATTTTTATTTGATTATCTCATTATGATTATATATTTGACACCAACTAATTCAACATCTACAACATGTTGATTTTTTCRTCATGATTTACTCTCAGATTTTTTATGCTTTATCCACCATACAAGTTAATGCCCAAAGCTTAATCCTAATATTTAGTAACAATCACTATATAAATTTAATTTTTTATTTTATGAATAAGTTTTAGGAAGTACGTTGGGCATGGCAAACGCGAAAAAATTACTGTTTGACAAAAAGTTAGAGACTATTTTGTACAGTGTAAAATGTTTTCAAATAATTGGTTTTCCATGTAAAATCTTTTACGATTTCATAAAGTTTTTTCATTGTTTGATTTTTGAATGTAAAATGATTTTCCGATTTACATTTTTTCGTTGTTTGGTTCGACTCGGAATTAATTGAAAATGTTTTCCTACCATGCAAAGTACCAATAATTGTAACGTTAAATGTTATCCTTCCAATTCAATTTGAGTAGTAATAATGTTGTCAATAAGATAGTAAATGATCATTCACCCCAACTTTTACATTTTACTAAACTAAATAACGTAATATATGGAAAATATTTTACAACCTGCCAATCGAATACAGAGAACTAATTTTGATACTCTGTATTTTAATTTTGGCACTCCGCAGCCTTCTTCTCTCACATAAATAGTACTCCGTAATAAAATTGATTGTGTAATAAATTGGGAGTCGGGATTATTATTATGACTCTATATAATTATATATAGTAATTATAATATTATAATATATATATAGTATCTTAGATATTATATATATCTTTGATTGATTGGTAGGCTAAGATTGCTGTGAAGCCTTATTTGTACCTCATATTTATGGTTAGTTATAACTAATTATAGATTGCAACTGTTCGCTCCTTTTGTTTTTTATTTGACTTTTATGTTAATTTCAACTAAAAGCTGCTCTAATAACTTATTGAATACATGATTAGAAAAATCGTTTTTCTCTCCTTTTTGTTATTTGGAATGCATTTGTTTTGCCGGGTACAATAAATATGGAACCATGTAATATGGTTCAATTATAGAAAACGTATTAGGAGTACTATATAGATATATCTGCAGCAGCACACTCAGAAAGGCTTAGAAACATGAGTAAAAAAAAATGTAATCAATATAAATACATTACATCGATAATTTCATTGACAGTATTCTTATTTAAAATATATATTTTAAGTAGTCACTCTATATAACATTTAACTTTCCTTGTGCAGCTATAATTTGCTATTTTTGTAATAATACCATATATTTTAGCTATAGCTAGTTCTCTAATATATTTTACTTATTGTCTGGGGCATCCTAATAAGGCTAGCAAAATTTATAGAATAAGGGTGATACTTGTAGAATCACTGAGTTGGCGCAGGGTTAAGTTAATAGAGTGACGGACCAGAGATGAATCTCTGGTGTGGAGTCACCGTTACTCATTTTTATCGAGTTTAGTTCAATTCAATGGTCAATTTTTCATATTTTTTCCCTTCTTATATGTAATATTCATTTCATGTTATTCGTTTATTTCAATGTACTCCGTATTACTTTCAGTTTTTTTAGCGAAAGTAAACGGGCCTTGATTAAACATTGTTATAGTACTACCTTGGTACTTTATTCTATTATTACATTTTGAACCTTTGCCACTGACCGATTTTGTGTTATATCTTTTTGTGTTTCATAATCTCATTATATATATGATGAGTGATTACATGACTGTCCAAATGATTAGTGTTATTAGCGAATAGTTTACGTGTTTAATTAGACATAGAAGTTTCACAGGACAGATATTGAAGCTTAATTAACAAATAAAGTAATATGCATTCGAATGATGTTTGGCTACTTTTATATCCTAACTTAAAATTATTAATCTTTTCTTAATAATGATTATATTATCCTTGTATTCGCCACTATGCATATGTTGCGTCGTTGAGAAAAAAACGGTGGGCCGCGGCTCTCATAATATCATCAGTAATTAGACCTTTTTTTCTTTTTTTTTTTTATAAAATCGGACTTGAATTGAAATAAATTGAATAAATTAAATTAAACATAATAGAACTGAACTGAGCTAGAAAGCCTAGAATATCATAGAATTAAGTCTAAATAAAGAACAAAGTTTTAATTTATGTACTCTTTTATCACAATTTTAAATGTGTTCGTTAGAGACTATTAAAGGAGTAATTTATTGAATATGTAAAATTAAATTAAATAGATTTCTTAAGTAGTACTCCCTCTGTAATATAATAACKGTMATTAYTGGACATTTTTTCTCTATATTTTATGTCAAATCRTTGTAGTTATCATGTTACGGAGGGAGTATTCATAGTAGTGCAAATCTTATCCGGATTCTAATATAAGTAGTTTCGATTGATCGATTATCTATATCTTCACCACGAGTCCATTTCAAAAACAGTGAAAAAGCACTCAAGAAAACAATTCAACTTACTATTTAGGAAGACAATGGAACAAAGATGATATCAGATCACCCAAAATATATTCTTATATCTAATTATGCATACACTCATTAATCTGCAAAATTTAAAGGTGATGAGTTGAATCAATAAAGCTTGCAATTGTGCCTTGTGGGAAAAGTGACAACAACAAGTTGTTTTTTCCTCTTTAGCTTATCAGCATTCAGCAACTTCAACCCACAACATGACAAACCATGTGCTTTTTTTTTTTAATGTTATAAAGTATGATGTGCTAACATAATTATTTTTTAAAATTAAAATAAATCCTGCTCATCGAAACTTAGTTTTTATTACATTTAAATTCATCTTGAATTACATATTTAATTTATGATGGGTGAAACTCTTAATAAAAACTCGAGTTCGAAGCCACTCTTAAGCAGTTGAGCAACATCAAAATGGTTAACGCTTAAACGAACTTTATTTTGTTGGTATATGCTAATATTGTAGAAGTATATTTGAGAGGTAGTGATATGTGACCTAAGCTACTATTCTAGCTACTTCGAGTACTCCTTTATTGAGTTATATATATTCCCATATCATATCTCATTTGGTGGACCTATTCATTAATTAAGCTATTTGCCATGGAAATTAAGTTATACTATTACATAYTTTGGAGCACGTAGCAAAAYTAGTAAAAGTGAAATTGTATAAGCTAAGCGTAATTAGTAATTTAGTATAATAACTTGTATGAGTTGTATCCTTGTTTTTATTTTGTTAATAGAGTCATAAATTTGAGACTTGCCTAATAATTCAACAATTTGATTTGTGGTGATAATAGATACAATATGTTAGGAATCAAGATACAARTAAAATAAAATTTATCGAAAATCCTAAAGAACGACTCTCTTAACTGTCACATATTTAGTTAGTTTTTTTTTTTTGTCAAATAGGGTAAAAACCTAAAGTAATCAAAAATTCAAAACTTGCGCGGTCTATAAACTATGCATAACCTCGATGCCATAAACAAAGAAAATTACAAAGGGTTCAATTCTTACTTAAATAGTTGATTAACTCTTTTGCATTGTCTTCTTTTTAAGAAAAAGGAAAGAGAATAATTAGAGAGGTTGGATTGCATTTTAACTCCATAAAATAAAACCCAATTAACATAGAAGCAATTCAAGTAGAATAATTTGATTATTATGATGCTTCTCAAAGAGGGTTTGGCACTTATTCCAAATATATCATTATCATGAATTGCTTAATTAGTATGAAGTCACTTCAATTCCATCATGTATATGTGATGGAGTAGTGAAAATGCTTGTTTGGAATGTGGAGATAATATTCTCTTATAGAGATAGCAATGGATAAGCAAAGCCTCCTAAGACAAATAAACAACCAACTGCCATATATTTGAAGCATCCATCCATCCATCAATTCAATAATAGTGATGGCATATGTCACTTATTTTATGTACACTTACTTAGGTTTGACATTTGATAGTGAATAATAATTAAAAGTTTAAAAGAAAAGAGGATAACTAAGCTATCAAAATATATTTAGTTTCATGAACTTAACCATTGATTTTCTTGTCTCTAACATGGTTGCAGCCTAACTATATGCCATCATCTTTTTCTAGAATATATAACTTAATTAATTAATTAGTATTATAAATTTATAATCAAGCTTTTCTTTTTTTTTTCTTGTTAAATAACTTTTGGATAAACCTTAATTAGCTCTTTTGACTTCATCAATAGAAAAAACTATAAGAAATAATCAATTGTTAATTACTATGCTTAATTAATCACAATTACTCGTAATATAATATCAAGAGAGTTCGAAAAAATAGTTCAGTAAAAGATATTAGGGGTGACGGCAAAAGATATATACAACACCATCAGTCTGATCAAAATATGGCCAATCTTTTTTTTAGAGAGAGAAAAAAATATGGCCAATCTTTTTTTAGAGAGAGAAAAAAATATGGTCAATCTTCTATAAATAGCTATATATGACTATTGATTTATTTAATTAGCGATCTTGAAATTGAGAGTACATTTTTCTCCCAAAAATGGTTTCTCACAACTTTTATAGCTTATTGAACACAATATCAAACATAAACAAAGAAAATGAAGGTATATGTACTAAACTAATTAATAATTATCAATAATTTTAATAAATGAGTTTAACTATTGTTTTAATTCAAAAAAATAGGTTAATCATCCTTTGGGATGGGAAAGCCATCTCTACTAGAATTCCCCTTATTGCATGGGATATAGTCTGCAGACCTAAGAAAAAGGATGGATTATTAAGAGCACTCACAGTAATGCACTAAATTTTGCTCAAAACAAAAAAATTATCTAAAATGGTGAGCATTGAATTTGTAGTAGTGAGCTAAAATTGCTCTGTGTTGATCGCTCAATGTAACGCTCTATGGCTGAGCAAAATGAAGAAACTACAGTAACACAGTGGGCCCCGCAGTAGAGCTGCAAAAGTTATTTTTTTTTGTTTTTCCCACTACCAAAACGACGTGTTGTGGTAAAGGGAAAGCTGAGCCCTTCACCAAAACGCGTCGTTTCGGTAAGGGGAAAAGCAAAAAAAAAAGATACCGACACTCCCCTGCAGCAGAGACTGTCGGCCTAATTGGGGCGCGACACGTGGCTGGGGGGTGTATCAACCAATCAGATTTTTTTCTGATTAATTGCAACGGCTAGTTTAGTATTTGTAATTTTTCGACCGTTTAAAAAATTCAAAAAAAAAAAAATCACCAACGGTCATAATTTTTCATCCTTTATAAATAGACACCCATTTTGCTATATTTCCACACACTTTGAAAATCAGCAAAAATCTCTAAATCTTAATATTTTGCTCTTAATTGCCTCCAATTCCAAGGTAATTTTCCTCCTAAACTAATTTTATGTTTTCTGAAATATTTTATAAAAATATTTATTTATTTTAGTATTATTAATTGTGTTATTGTTTTTGTTTATTATTAATTTGTTGTTGTTAATTATTTGTTAAAATTTGTTTGTTGTTTAAATATTTAATAACAGCAAAAATGAAGTAGTATTCAATTTAAATTTGTTGTAGTACTTGTTGTTCATGAGAATTGATAGTTTCAAATTTGACGATATTGTTAAAATGTTATAGTTATTAGTAATTTTTAGTATTTAAGGTTTAATGTTTTTTTAGAGATTTTTATGCTCAATTATTTTACAGAAATGGATCCCAACAACCCCAACTTCACAATAAGTCTTGATGATTTCAACGATGCACTTCTGGAACATCCAAGGTTTCAAGCAATGCTTCAAGCTCGAGGAATGACGTTATCGCAAAATCCTTCCCCCTATTATGCCTCCCAAGAAAATTCTCCTCATGTGTATCAAGCAAGCAACGACACCCGCAAAATTGAATTGAGTCTGAAAGAGAAGAAGTATGAACTTGAACTCCAAAAGGAATCGAGAAAGCAGAAACAAGTTGAAATGGAGGAAAGGCTGGAGCAAAACCGGATCGATGTGGAACAAAAGAAGATGAAAGTGCAGTTGCTTCAAGCTTTGCTATCAAAGGGTAGCCATCTAACACCCGGTGAAGAGGCGTACAAGGATTACCTATGGCATGAACTTTACGGGTCTTCTGGCAATTAGTTTCCTGGACGCCGTGCAATTCGTTTGTGTTGTGTGTTTTAAGTTTCAATTTTAGTTTCAATTAGTAATTAATGTGGCACTTAAACGTGATTTGATTGTTCACATTTGGCAACACTTCCGTCACCACGCAGAGTAAAGTGTTTATTTCCGTAGTAGTATTGCTCACCGGGGTATATGTTGTATTTTTTTTAGTTGTAATTGTATGGTTACAAAACGTTATAAATAATGTTTGTGTATGTTCTTCTTGTATTTTAGTTGATAGTAATAAAAATCATTAATTTGTTAAGGAAAATAAATAAATAATTCCCAAACTTATTAATTAAATAACATTATATTAATGAAGGAATTTTTTTTATTTTATTACGAATAATTACGAATTTAATTAAATTAAGAATAATATAAACGTGATTAATTAAATAATTACGAATTTAATTAAAAAATACTATGTAATTTAATTGTCTTTAATATATAAGAGTTAAAAAAAATAAAAGATGAGTTGGAATATGGTGGGGTATGGGAAAAAGTAGGAGAGAGAGTGTTGTGAGCATTTTTTTATCATTGTTGTGAAGGAAATGATAAGAGTTGAGAAAAAATTTGATGGAAGGAGAGAGAAAGTAGGAGAGAGAGTTGTGAGCATTTTTTTTTTTGCTCACTATAGTGAGTGATCTTAGGAGTGCATGACTGTGCTCTTTGAAACCTTGGGGAATTATGTGTGGGATATAGCTAGCAAACAAGATAGTCTTTGATACATGTGGATTGATCATCTGTATCTGAAAGGAAAAGAGTGGAAAAGAGTTCCTTGTAAGGCTTATGCTCCTTGGTCTTGGAAACTGTTATGGTTAGTACACCGCCTCACCATCAGCAGCAGCCTTGGATGGTGCCTCCTCCGTGGTCCTACTAGCCGCAATCTGGTTGGGTGCCACCCCCTGTCCGTACCCTACACAAGGGTCAGGCCATCCATCGTGGGACGTGCCTCGTCCTGCCGCTTCCTCGTCACAGCCAGGGGTACTTGGGCTTCGTCCAACCCAAGCCTATTATGCTACGTACTCCTCCTGCTACTGCTTCCTATATGTCGACGAATATCGATCAAGCCTTGTATACGATGTCTTTGAACGACCCGACTTACTACATGGACATGGGAGCGACTTCTCATATGACTCACTCTGAAGGTACCTTGTCTTAGCTTCTTATTTTCATTTGAGTAATCATTCTAATAATTCTATTCTTGTTGGCAATGGTAAATCTATTCTGATTAAGGGTTACGCTCATTCCTCTATTCACAATAATACTCTCACTCTCCAAAATGTCCTTCATGTTCCCAAAATAGTGAAAAATCTAATTTCTGTTCGAAAATTCACGATTGACAATAGTGTTTCCGTTGAATTTGATCCTTTTGGTTTTTCTGTGAAGGATTTACAGACGGGGAGTCGTCTAGTGAGGTGTAAGATCAATGGTGATCTCTATCCGTTTCTCGTTAATTCTCCAGCTTTTCTGTCCTCCTCTCAATCTGCTTTGGCGGTTGTCTCTTCCAGTTTGGGCACTCCCGTTTAGGTCATCCAGGAAATAATGTTTTGCAATCTTTGTGTCGTAATAATTTGATTGATTGTAATAAGGTCTCTTCTCGTGTCTGTCATTCTTGCCCTTTGGGTAAATTAATAAAAACACCTTTTTACGATTCTCTTTCCCGAACAATTTTGCCATTTGATATTTTACATAGTGATTTATGGACATCTCCTATATTGAGTTCGCAAGGTCACAAATATTACGTTCTATTTGTTGATGATTTTACAAATTTTTTGTGGACTTTTCCCATTTCTACAAAGTCACAAGTCTTTGATTTGTTTCTTCGAATACGAACATATTTTAAAACTCAAATTGAACGTGAAGTCAAAACGTTTCAATGTGATAATGGTCGTGAATTTGATAATAAATCATTCACGAATTTTTGTCACAAAAATGGCATGACTTTACGTTTCTCCTATCCTCACATATCTCCCCAAAATGGCAAAGCTGAAAGGAAAATCAAAACGATTAATAATATTGTTCGATCTCTCCTTTGCCATGCTTCTCTTCCTCCCTCTTTTTGGCATCATGCTTTGGCAATGGCTACCTATCTTCACAATCTTCTCCCCACTAAATTGCTCAGTTATGCCTCTCTGACGCAAATATTGTACCAAAGAACTCATGATTATACACATCTTCGTGTGTTTGGTTGTTTGTGTTTTCCTTTGTTTTCATCGACTAAAATTCACAAACTAGCTTCTCGTTCTACTCCTTGCGTCTTTCTTGGGTATCCCTCTAATCATCGCGGTTATAAGTGCTATGATATGTCGAGTAATAAAATTATTTTTGCTAAACATGTTTGGTTTGATGAGTCCGTTTTTTCGTTCTCTAAGCTATACACTCCATCTCCAACTTCGTATGATTTTTTGGGTCATACCGAGTCTCCTCTTGACAGTCCTGCTATGCGTGAAGTCTTAGTGCCACATTTGGACCATTCTGTTTCACACGCTGGTTTTCCACCGCCCACTGGGCCCAGCTCACCCTCACAGCTTGCCCAATCCATCACGTTTGGGCCTGCTTCTCCTTTCTTGACCCAACCACATCTCTTCTCTCCTGTTGGGCCAAATTCACAAGCCCAAACTGGGCAGTCTCTCTCTGATGGGCCTGCTGAACCACACGGTTCACAGCAGCTCAATCCTCTATCCTCTTCAAACCATCCCATGACTACTCGTAGTAAACTAGGCATTTCAAAGCCCAATCCCAAATACTTAGCACTTCATACCTCTGCTCCTCTGTCTCCAATTCCCAAAAATTCGATTAATGCTCTCCGTGACCCTAATTGGAAAATTGCTATGCAAGAGGAATTTGATGCTCTTATTGAAAATGGTACTTGGGAATTAGTCCCGCGTCCTAACAATGCTAATGTTATTCGTTCTTTATGGATTTTTCGGCATAAACGAAGCCGGATGGTTCTTTTGAGAGGTACACGGCTCGCTTGGTGGGTGATGGTAAAACTCAACGCGAGGGGATTGATTGTGATGAGACTTTTAGTCCGGTTGTCAAGCCTGCTACGATTCGTACAGTGCTTAGCATTGCTTTTATCCAGGTCTTGGTCTATTCACCAGCTGGATGTCAAGAATGCTTTTCTGCATGGTCACTTGAATGAAACTGTTTATATGTATCAGCAGCTGGGATTCAAAGATCCTGCTCGCCCGGATCATGTGTGCCTTCTTCGTAAGTCTCTATATGAGCTGAAACGGGCACCCCGTGCTTGGTATCAGCGATTTGCTGATTTTGTGGCCACCACGGTTTCATTCATAGTAAGTCAGATACATCGTTGTTCATCTATTATCATAATCAAGGTACTGCGTATATTCTGTTGTATGTTGATGACATTATTTTAACTGCTTCTTCCGAGTCTCTGCGTCAGCATATTATGTCTCGTCTTAGCTCTGAGTTTGCTATGAAGGATTTGGGGGAACTCAGTTATTTTTTGGGGATTGCTGTGTCTTGCCATGACGATGGTTTATTTTTATCACATCAGAAGTATGCTCAGGAAATTATTGCTCGTGCTGGCATGACCAACTGTAAACCCTCTCTCACTCCAGTTGACTCGAAGGGCAAACTAAGTAAGCATGCCAGTCCTCCGTGTGATGATCCCACTTATCGAGGGGTTGCGAATGTAGTTTCCGAATATTTTTGGGTTCGGAACCTTCTTCTGGAGCTTAGGTGTCCCATATCGAAGGCAACATGAGTCTACTGTGACAATGTCAGTGCCATTTATCTTTCTGGTAATTCGGTGTAGCATCAGCGCACCAAACATATTGAGATGGATTTTCATTTTGTTCGTGAGAAAGTCCAAAAGGGTGAAGTTCGTGTTTTACATGTTCCATCTCGATATCAGATTGCGGACATATTCACGAAGAGTCTGCCTAAGGTTTTGTTTGACGATTTTCGAGACAGTCTCAACGTCCGCGAACCTCTCGTTTCGACTGCGGGGGTGTGATAGATTATATATTTGTGTAAATAAATTAATTAGTTTTGTAAATTAATTTATTATTTAGCTAGAATATCTGTGTATATTTATCAAATCTTTGTATAGTTTAACCTAGGTTATACTTGTATATATATTGAGTTAATTATCAATAATAATTCACGGCAAATCATTCCCGATCTTTCAGTTGAGTTGTGTGGATGGTTGTCGGTTCATGGGTGTGGATGAGTTTTGTGTGTGGGGTTGGATGGTGGGAGATGGTGGTCATGGTGGCTAGGGGTAGTGGTGCGGTGTTTTGGGTTGGTGGTGGCCGTTAGGGGTAGTGGTATGTTGGGTTTGGAGAGAAGGGCAGGGGTTATGATTTATGGGTTTTTGTCAATTAATAAAAATGGTCGTTTTTGACATTTTTGTGGACGATGTTCAACAATCTCTTTTTGGTTGGTCTTTTGTGGTCCAAATAATTTTAATTACGTTTATGTGAATTGAAGTCCATTAAATTGTGAATTAACATTGGCATATAATTTTGGTATAATCGTGCATCGCACGGTAATTAAGGTAGTTCTTAAAGCTAAAATAAAGAAGGGTAAGAAAATTCTCATAAAGGAGCACTGATTTACGCACTGCTTTATATAAATTCGCATTTCATTTTATCGACCGCTTTAACAATCGGTAAAATTTAGGGACTGCCAACGCGATCGGTAAAATGAAGTACAAAAATTAACTTGGAGTATGCAAAGCAGTAGCCCTCCCAAAGGCATGGTAGTTCTCCCGTCTCCACAGGCTGACATTAAGCCACATGTTACTTTCAGACCTTCCTTCCCCTCCATTTGCCACGTGTTCCCCTCTCTTGCTTCACTCCTCTAACTTCCCAAAATCAAAACAAAATCACCGAAAAATATAAAAATAAAATTCAAATCAWAAGCTTCTTTGATTTGATTTTTGATCATTTTTCTCATTCATTCTTGAATTTTCCTGCGAATTCGATCATCATGTCTCGTTTGATTCAGGCTCGAACTTCTCTCTCCAAATTGCAGTGAGCTAACTTCYGTTTCTTCCTTTGTCATTCATTCTTTTTAGATTGTTAATTTCATGACTGTAATTTTGAACGCGATTTTCGCTYAATTGATTACCTTTGTTTTCGTTGATTGCAATGCATTGTGAATTTTGCTTCATGTATTGATGTGTTTGATTTTGAAATTGGATTTTAATTGAGTTATGTTTGCTCCTTGAAGTGCATTTATGTGTTTTCATCGCAATTTCTCATTGAATTCTGTTTGTAAGGATTAATGTCTGCAATCCATACATTTGGGACTGTTGTATCATATTTGAATATTTGATAATTGGTGAACGTCGGTTTTTGATTCTGCTAAAAAAAGRTGCAAWTTTTCTGTTGGTGTATTTAAGTGCAGATAATCTGTTCCCGTTAATTCCATAGTTTAGAAATGGATTAATGTAGGGAAGTTGTCAACGGAGAAACAAGTTGTGAGGTGATTGATTAAGGGAATACGTGCTTTTGGACGATTTTAGGGAATATACATTGTTGCAGTTCATGGAAGGGACCTTTTGTGACTTTTGGCCAACCCTCTTGATAGTAAAATAGTAGCATCTGAATGGCCAAATGTCGTGGCAGGGATGGGATCAGTTAAATCGTCTGCTCGAATTGAAGTTATGGACCCTTTTGTTTGTGGAAGTAATTCATTCCTGTGATGAGCCTGTTTACTAAGAGTAGGTTGATAACCACAGAAGTATGTGCCAGCCAAGCTCGCGCCATCTGTTGTCCTGCTTATTGTTAGAAATGGTCTATGATGTTGGAACCTCACATCAGCAGTTGAGTTTACATGTTGTCCAACTCTTGTGCTGCCAGATGGGATGTCCAAGTGTCCAGTCCCATTTTCATATTTTCAGAAACTTATCTAGTGACATTTTAGGATCCAAATAATTCCATAGTTACACCACTATGACTTCTAGCTCGTTCAATTACTTCTATTTTTTTTACTGTTTGCTGCAGGGTGGCTCATGTTCTTGAATAGAAAACTATGTGAATATTTTGGTTATTATTGAATTGCTGTTGGTGATCAAGAAGAATCCCTTGAGAATTTCTGGGACTTGATSTCTTAAGTCTTAAATTAGATTCAACATGCCTTTCCCAGTTTCACTTAAGAGAGGGTTCTGTAGGAGAATTGTCAGTGATCATGATTATGTTGCATCACTTGCATGTGCCAAGAATAATGATCTCCATGTTAGCAGTATGATGTGTGTTTTTTTTACCTCTCAGTACATAGTATGCTTTTTCTAGATAAGTATTTTCCTCCACTCCTAAAAATTTGCAATACTTTGACCAAAAAGCTAGCTCTTTGGCTAAAGTGTTGCAAATCTTTAGGAGCAGAGGAAGTAGAAGTGAACAATTATGTAACTCCTGCGAACGTGGTGRGGTTTCCATAGATTGAAGAGAGGTCATTGTTCGATGCTCTYTTGTAACAGGAGAAAATGATTGTCTAATTTTCTAAGGTCTAAACTCTGAAATGCATTCAAGATGACTCATTGTTGAGGTTTTCTTTGTTTGAATTATTAAATGTTTTAACACGATTCTTGTGCTCATGTTTTCATGAGTAAAMTATCATTTTTTCAATTTGATAATTCTAGATGGTCTGTAAATTATATACAATTACATTAACCCTCCAAGGTGTTTGGACATGGGAGGTACATTCTATGTGTGTAGTATCTATTATCCCTAGGGTAACCTTTTCTATTGTGTGATTCTGATTTAACGTTTTGGTTAACTAGTACAATGGGGATGTCTGGAAGTTGTAGATTTCTGTCAACAGAATCTACAGGCATTGGTGGAGGCTCTAGAGTTGAGGAAGCAGAAACAGTCAATGTTCCTCCACCTCCTTCCGAGAAGGTACCCTAGTAACTTTCACCTTCTTGTTACTTGGTCTCTATGGCATTCCAGTTCTTTGTTCCTTTTTTGGATGTCAACTAATTGCATCAGTTGCATGAATTGGGGAGAATTTACACAATTAATTCTATTTTCTGTGCTTTTTGGTTAAGCTACTTGTTTTTGGAGGCAATGGATTTGTTGGCTCACACATTTGCAAAGAAGCATTAGAACGCGGCTTATCAGTTGCTAGCATTAGCAGGTAATGGCTTCTACCATGATTAACTAGATAGCTTTTCTTGTTTTTASTCACAGTTATCTAGTTACAAGATTRCATGAGTCTATATTATTCATAGTACGTAACTCAGTAGATGCTGGATCTGCTTCTTCTCTTTTCTGAATAGTGAATACAGTGCCCAAATAAATGATTTAGGGGATCTATCGAGTAATTACAYGACGGAAAAACATCACAGCAATTTGGTTGCAGAATGACTGAAGTCTGAATCATTTTATATTCTTAATTTGGAGTTAATTTAGTAAGGCAAAAGTGAATCTATTCACGATACCATAGACTATAGTAGTCATGTACGTGCTGTGTAATCTGGAATAGTTTCCTCATGTGTTTCTCCATTATGATTTTTGGTTTCCTGTTGGGGAGGGAGGGAGGAGGAAGAGGAGGGGGGGTTAGCATTAAGGGTTTACATCTCAATTGGTTTGTGTACTCTAAGTGCTTGAAGTTGAATATGTGAGTTCATGTGTCCTATACATATTTTGCATGTTGTTAGAGGCTTGATGTAGTTTTTTTTAGCTGTTTTATGTTTTACTCAAATGGTAAGTTATTGAGTATAGTGATTCCTATTAATGATTTACTGATTGAAGAAATCATATTATGAATACGATTATCTCTTGGAACATTATTTTTCCGTATTTAGTATTATTGAAAATATTAGCAGCCTCTTCTTTCCCCTTATAGATCTGGTAGGTCGTCTGTCAATGAAGCTTGGGCAGATCAAGTGAGTTGGCATCAAGGTATGTTATTTTATTTTGGTTACTTCATCAATTTGATCAATATGGGATGTATTTTAGCTTCTTTTTTTGTGGTTGCAGGAAACCTTTTTTCACCTGAAACGGTTAAAGATGCACTTGATGGAGTGACTTCAGTYGTATGTTTCTCACTCAATTCCTTGTTTGAACCATTTGACAATTCTGATAGGTTTGTTGGTGATTGCATATATGGAGTTATGGTTATTGGGTTCCAGCACACATTGATGTGCCAGTTGATTTCTTGTTGTGACCTTCTATTGTCACTCATTAGTCATTAATGTGCATCATGTGATTCATGCTGTATACTATCTTAAATCATGATTTAKTGCTTTAAGGAAATAATTTGCAGTTGGACTCCATAATCAGGTCAATGATAACCTTGCAGATATCTTGTGTTGGTGGCTTTGGGTCTAATGCAAACATGTATAAAATCAACGGTACTGCAAACATGAATGCTATAAGAGCTGCTGCAGAGAAAGGTRYGCTTATTTTATCTAGGCCCTCATTATTGATTGATATACTCAGCATACTAGAACTGTCTACCACTTGTATTCACGTTATCATGTCATTCCCCTTGGTCGCCAAAGTCCTAGACCCCAACAACTTGCTTATATGTTACTAGTGTTAGAAATTATCCAAGCATTGTGTTCCTCGGGGATAACCAAACTGAGGGGGTGCTTGAAATTCCAAAATCTCACTTTTCTTTGTATGGCTTAATTCCAAGGTGCGTGTTTCCTAGGGRAAGAAACTTTTATTTAGTTTAGGGTAGACATACGAATCATTGTTAGACTGGTAGATGATTCCTTTGGGGTGGGGCCGTCATTTGAGGCATTGCTAGACTTCTCGATCATCCCTTTAGGGTGAGTGTGGACATACTAGGCATTGTTAGAATGTTCTATAATCCCTTAAGGGGGAGGGAAAACATACAAGGCTGTATTAGACATCCCAATCACCTCTTATAGGGTAAGGACAAACAGAAAACAGTATAGGCATCGTTAGAGTGCTCGATGATCATTTTTGGGGGAAAACATAAAGCGATGATACGTCCGTTGGGGTGTGAAGAGTTCAATTTGTTGACTGCTTGGATAGGAAAGCATATGACTCTTGTTCGCTTGTTCATGTTCTGTTTAAAATAGGGCCATATGAATGGTTAAATTGGCTTGATTTTTATATAGTAGCAAATTTTTGACGATCAATACGGTTGTGTTGAAGAGAAACTGAGTGAGGGTTATAAATGCTTAGGTATTCATCAAGTGGATGATGATTTGCGACTCATATCGGCCATAGAGCATATGAAGTTGGATTGCCCGAAACAAACAAACGTTGGATTAATTGGATGCAAGCAACAATGCAACTCCTATTGGAGCCTTTGTCCAATCTTTCTGCGGATGTTTTCTGCTCGGTGCCCTTACAAAGGATTTATGTGGTCGCTAGGATGTGTTTCTTTCACGTTTATGGTGCCGTTAATCTTTCTCACCCAAACATGGAGTGCATGGGCCGCATGGCCCATTGTTGGAGGTGCGTTGGGCTTCAACTTGCTCATATTGTAAAATGCGTTAAGATATTTTTGGTGGCGGCCCAGTAACTCTCTAAAACAAACAAACAACCATCTTTCGAGTATTCAGCATTGGACTTTTTGCTCCTAGTGACACTCACACTAGACCGGTGTCTAAGAGAATTGTTCTCCAGAGGAATCGAGGAAATAATGGAATAAGGACATCTGCCACAAAAACTTTTTAAATATGCAGTTCGTAACATTTCCCATTTTTGTAAACATAATTTTTATGGCAGCTAAAGTTTTCTTGATTGTTTGTGCTGATGTTGTAATGTTGCAGTCCATCTTTCTATGTCATCAGATCTGATTTTCTGGGTTAGAGCTCTGGAATTCCCTCTTTCGCTACGTGTGTCTTTACTTTCACGGTCTCTCTTCTTACAAAGTCTTATACATATTGTGAGAGGTGAAACTCGGTTCCGTTGACTACTTAACAATAATATTACAAATTAAGGTAAGAAATGGGAGATTTTTGATACTGATTG
>SNQN01000354.1:5815-21547 GCA_008642245.1 Bassia scoparia | reverse complement strand
TTTTTTTTTTCCTCTTTAAATATTTTGTCAACAGGTTAAACAAAACCGTAAAGATGTATGTATTTTTGATTTGGTCCAACTCATCAAAATCAGTTAGAATTAGAAATTTTTATGATCTGAAAGCTATATTACTCTCTTATACTAAAATAACTTCATTTCTAATTCTATTCTTTAGAGTGTTCATGCACATCTATCTTAACATACAAATCTTTGTGATTTAGAAACCCWTTATTTTGCACCATAGAACAACATTAGTCTTACGACACACCTATAGAATTTCGGCAATTTCCCCTTCAACTTGAAAGGGATTATGTAATTTTATACAAAAATTTGGACATCTTGTTAAYGTTATTTTTACTGGTTTGATTCTTGCACAGTTTAAAATGACCCTTTTCATAAGTAGACACCTAGCCCAGTTATTGGTAAGGCTACTTCTGAAACGGGTTTCAAATTATGGCCATATGCCCCTAATTGGCAAAAGATCTAAACTAGTATTTTACAATTGAGCTATTACTAGTTGACTTAACATTTGTTTGATTTTTGAATCTGAGTTAGTGTAGCTGTGCATACTATTGCAGGAATGTGATTCAACGTTTTATTTGGTTGGATATTTACATTGCTCTTTGTGTGAAGCCCCTTTGCGGAACTTCTCTTTGTTGTACTGTCTTCRAGTTTTTGTTTCGTTTTGATTGACGTACTTCTCTTTTGTGAAAAATTGATTCCTATACTAAAGTACTTGTCATTTTAGGATTATATATTTGGTTTCTCTAAATGGTTATTATATACTCACATTTTCACTGAAATWTGCTTCAATTGGTCAATTCTGCCTTTTTAATTTCCTTTTATTTTACCCCAGTGTAGGACACTTTGTATTATTGTTACTGGAATAGCTTTTGAAAAGACTCTTCTTATTATAATAAATAAAAAAAAAAGAATTGGAAGTTCTAGTGACTCAAATTTAGTGATTTAAAATAAATGGACATGGGCCATTTGATTTACCAAAGTAAGTTTCAGACTTTAATTGCTGAGACTCCTGTAGATATTCTTTGCATCTGCAGTTGATGGTCTCAACTGCATCACTGTATGCTAGTGCTTTTAGTGAGGATACTATACTATCACCACCCCTAATTAATAGACCATATGTGTATTTTTGGATTTTCCCAAGATAACAGTCCACTTTCTAAATTAACTTTGTTAAACCTACAACTTGTCCATATTACACAAGAGATTATCTTCAGGGAAGGATAGCTATGTTACGCCAACTCAATTTCTCATACATGACCTTTGATTGTGGCCTATTGTTTTGGGGATGGAGAAGGAAACAATACTTTCAATCTAAATTCTAGTGTACACAAATTACCATTGATATATTGCGGGGCAGTATATCTGAATTGTTTACACACTTGGATTCATCCCTTTTTTTTTCGCTGTTTTAGACGGGGGAGTTTCGTGTCCTCAAATATTCTTCTGAAATCTGGCCTAGAATTATTGTAGATAGTTGTTTTCAATTCTTATGTTTTCATATGATAAGTGTGGCATCCACCTGCCTCAAAATCGTGTTACTTTTTGTTTGCTTGAGGACAGATGCTCCTAGATATTGGTTTGCTGTAGACTTTCAATGGTTAGGAATTTATTCTATATTTGAGTGTATAGGTTACAGAGTTATTAATTGCTCCTTCTGCCCCCTATTGTTTTTCACAGAGGTGTTAGGCAAGAAAGTTGAGAATAGTTGTCAAAAGATAGGATGTTTATGGTAAATGGAGGGAGTAAAGAAAGACATAGTATTGGGGTGTCAAGAACAAGTTCATCTGAAGGACTTAACTAGAAAGTTTGAATTGTTGCATTAAGGAGTAAATTCAGTGTGAGGGTTAAACATGGATCCGGGGGGAATTGGTTATGGCCGTCTTGAAGAAAATAATACTCCCTCCGTAACTTAAAACTTGCAACACTTTCTATATTTGGGTGTAACAAAAAACTTGCAACAATTGTATAACTTTCCTCATTTGGTAAATTATTAATGGGAAAATTACCATATTTTTGAGACCACTTTTGCTAATTGTTTTGTCTTTTTCTTGCCATATTATTTCCCTCCTTTGATTTTTGGGACCACTTCACTAATTCACTACTTAACCCACTATTAGCTTATTTTGCATTGAAAGGGGTGCTAATACAATTGTTGCATTTATTCTGTCACGGAGAGAGTAGTATTCTACAAAGTCGAGGGTAGAATTGGGTGCACAAATGGTGGGTTAGAGGCATTTGGAGTCCATCGATATTATTTCTTTGATTTCAAGGATCTTATGAAATGTTATTGTGTGAAGAGCATGGGTTTGTGGAATCTGTTTCAGTTGGATTGTGACCGAGCTCTGTTTCAACCTCTGGGAGATGGCATCGATGTAAAAAGAAGTTCTAATGAAGTGACATCCAAATTGCTATATCCTTCTATTATTCATACACACTATTGGGATATATTAGGATTATTACAACAATGTATTATTTTGACGGTAAACTGAAAGGGCAAATTCACTTCCTTTTCAATTAGGATTCACCCTCTGCAGGCCCAGGATATTTCCATTACATCGAGATCCAAYAACTTTTTATTGCTACTCAAAATTGCATAGGATATGAAGAAAATTAAATTCTTTGATGGTATACATTTYGAAAGTGTTTGCGTATTTTGGTATTTTCCAATAAGGATTAGTAGGAAAACACTATATATTGGAGGAGCTTTCTTTTTCATGTTTTGTTCGAAGCAGCATATTGTCGGATCTTGACTCTATGAATAAAACCTAGTGAGATGCTAGTAGTGAATTTTTCTTTCTGCTGCTTGTATATGCTTCATTGTGTTGTGGGCCTCTTGGCTGGACATTGAAGAGCTATGTTGCATAGACATGGATTAAGTGTCTACTCGGATACGGGTGTCCGAGTCGGACACTTGACTATTTTATAGAAAAAAAGTGAATATGGAGTRTCCGGGTGGAGTGACTATTTTATATGAACTTGACATTCTGAACTCCAGACTACTATGTGCATATGTTACGAGATTGTTGAAGTTAAATAGGCTTAACATTTAGTGCACTTAAGCCTGTAGTGCTTGGCTTGACTTTGTTGCAAGAAGATTGGATCAACGATCTTGATATGAGATTGTGATACGGCCAATAGAGTGTCTGTTGCCCAGTCTTATCACAATATCACATTTTTTATTCGTGGAAGAAAAGCAAAATTAACTCGGAGTCTGATCAGTTTCTGGGACTTTGGGCATGCATTTAGTGTTTTTTTTGTTATTGTTTTAAATTCATTAGACCCATTCGTTAGACCTTCAAAGTCCGAAGTCTAAACTTTTACTGCCAGGACTCTTTTGCTGTCTTGATGAAATTTACAAGTTTCTCTGCTTGATGATTAAAGTGAGGCAACAGTAAGTTATGGGTGAAAATTAATAGTGCTAGTGTGCTGCAATGTGTTATGTGGAAACTTATTCTGCATAAAACATGTCCTAAAAAAATGGAATATTGATTTTGCACAAATTACTGACAGCATTAGGTTTGGATCCTTCTCGTGCTTCTCTCTCTTTTTTCTTCTTTGTCATTTTCCATTGACTTTTGACCCATGCCTTAAATTCCATTTGCTTGTATTGGACACTGATTTATCGTGTAGCAATGTAAGACAGTTTGGTAGAAATTTGTTTTGAAATTTAATTGGACCTTTGTTCAGCATGCTGGAACATGCTTATCATCTTTCGATTTATATTACTTAAGATGAATTTATGGGTATAAACATATGATTTTCTAGCATGTTACAGTATGGGGTGATCTGAAGCACCAGAGTATTGCTGACAGTCCCTTCACGGGGATGGATCCAGCTTCCAAAAGTGAATAACTGCTGAAGGTTGATTGGACGAATGTTGTACAATTGCTAGTATGACATGCTTGCACACATGGAGCTTAAACCCATTTTTCTGATAGAGGAGGGAATGGTTGCATCCAGTAAGCACCATCTCTGTCTATTTTCGTTTTTAGTCAAATTCTTGGCTTTTGCACTGTGGTTATACTTATTTTTTTTTTTTTTTTTTTTTTTTTTTTTTATCTAAAATCTTAAGTTTTCGCTTCTGTATGTTCCTGCCTGTTATAATCTCGACTAGTTACTACTGTTCAATACTTACAGATGGGTTGGTAAAGTTAACGACTTGGGCGAGGTGGGTATCTAGGCATGAGATTTGAATCTTGTAGATGTCAGTACTGTCTTTGATTCTTAATACTCCTGAAATGAACCACGGATCTTATTGAATTGTTTAACATTGTCGCAAGGTGATTGAATACACTGTTAGTTTCAGTACGTAAGAATCTCAAATTCTCAACTCGCTGATGTGAACCTTTCATCTAAATTACAGTACATCTCTATGATCATTGCGATAACCGTACTTCTTTGTTTTTCTTTCCAGATTACAAAACCTAAAAAAAGAAGGAAACAATCAAACTAGACAAACGAGAGTTAGTTATCTATATGAGTATATGACTACTACTGTATTGCAGAATTTTGGAAGATCACCGTGGCACCACCGCCTTGGGAGTTTGATCACCTTCGATATCGAAACCTCTTGAAATTGAAATACACCTGCAGTATGCCTCCATCGAATCTGCACCTGTAACCCTTGTTCGGGGATGACTCCCACTCGTCCTTGACAATCCGAAATGCTATGTCTTGATAGGGAGGGCCGGCGTGAAACCTTATGATGCAGGTGTCGGTGCTGTTTCCATCTCTCTCGACGCGACACTCGGGAGTTACAGACTTGTCGATCAGATCAGGGTAGAAGATGTTAAACTTGTAGCCTCGAACCATCTTAGGAGGAGGGTTATCGTGATCGTAGTGTGTTTGATTGTACTTATTCCATTCATAGCCCGCATGAACTCGGTTGTAATACTTGGGCTTTCGTAGTTCRTACTTTCCTCCGTCGTGCCAGGAATTACTCTCGACTTCGGCTGCGCAACCGAACACGGCATCACCGTCCTCCATGGCTCCCATATCCTTCATGGCTTTCTTGAATTCGACAGTCTTTGGCTCYTTTTCYTCGGATGATGTCGATGTGTTTCGCCTCGTCTTCTTGGCTTGGATATCTTTGATACGAGCCTTAATATCTTCTATGCTTAACTCGTCATCATCATATGAAACATTATCATTATTCCTCTTTCTCGTGCTACTCGCAACAAATTCCATAGCTAAAATGTGTTTGGAGAATTAATGCTTGAATTGATGTTGATTGAATGTAACTAAATATGAATATAGGTATATAGTATATTAATGCTTGAAGTATATAATAACCACAATCCTAGTTTGTAGATATATTTCGTAAGATATGATATACTAAATAGTTGTTAGTGATAAGATATATAGTATGAAATTTAAAATAAAATAGGAAACAAATATATTAGATTTACATAAATTATGGAAATTACCTAAAATGCAAAGTCAATGTTTGTGCTTTCACTTATGTGTCATGAATTGATTGGCTCAAATTCTCTTACTACTTACCCATGTGGTTATCCAAAATAAAATATGCGTCAAAATAATATTTTTTGAGATCGTTTTAATTTTTAAAATATTAGTATAGATATTAATATATTATTAATAAAATATTTTATTTTTATATCAGACATCATTTTTTTAAATCTAAAATTTWAATCTAAAACTAAGGWAAAAAAACTTAAATAAGAATGATATACTTTGTATAAAACTTAAATGTATAAGATTGTATCCTATCTTATTTAGAGATGCAATTAGGACGGGACATGTTTTGTTTTCCCATCCCATCCCCMACTTAATTTTTTCATTTCATCTCCATCATCAACCTAATTTTCATCACCATCCTTGCACACTTGGTTAGCATAAATAATCATCGTCGCCCCACAACCTACTTGAGTATCTATCCCCATCTAAATAACAAACTGAGGTATTTGATTGGACGAACTGTTGTACAAATCTGCTTGATATGACATGCCTCCACACACTGAGCTCAAAAGCTTATTCTCAAATAGCAGGAGAGAACTGATTGCATCTAGTAGCACTTACTCTCTCCCTCTCTCGTTTTTAGTCAATTTCTTGGCCCTTTAACACTTGTATCAAAAATGTATGAACTGCAACGATTTGACATTTTCTCTCTTCACTTTATGTCAAAAAAGTGGGCCGCGAAGTAATTATTAAAATTAAAGAAACTAAACTAAAATAACAATCCCTTCTACTTATATACCTTCCTCTTTAGTACCTTCCAGTTTCGCCCCACCAAAAAAAAAAAAACCCTTCTTACTTATTAATTGACATCTCTAGATCAACAAAGGCCAGCCAATCATGATAGTGTCATGAGAGCACAGCAGACAATGCACTCATGACTATTGAGTTATACTTGGGCTGCTGCTTGATGATCAATGCCCTCTCTACAGAAACCCGACACGCGCGCAGTGACCATGACTTGTATGACGACAAACACTAATATGTTACTCGACCAATGTATTGATACATTGGTCCACTGTCACCGAACAATAATTTTGATTAGAAATTAATGTAGCACAACACTAGATCTGACAACTGATCAGTCTGATATTAGCATTTACAATGAATCATTAGTAATACTAAGACTTTTTCTTTGGTAAGATGATGAATGTACAGAACTCACGGCGAGTGATATTTGAAGACACTTCTTAAGTTTTGGAACGTAACAGCTTTGACACAAACGATCCATACCACTTGCATAGCACTCATTCTGCGCTCTCTGATGATGTATTTGTGCTTTCATCTGAATTGAGCACATTAAGTTACAAAATTAATTTATGTCTGGTGAGGCTGTATGCCTTTCATAATACAACTAACTAAACCTGCTGCATAACTAAAAATATAAAATTTCACTTGAAATTTGATTTCTCCATTTTCAAATTATTATTATTAGTTATAGCATTAAGAAAAATTCGTACCGGCAATTTTTGGAATTCTTTTGGATGAGTCATTGAAACTCAATGATGAATCTTGAGAATTCATGGTTGATCAATTTTTGCCTCTGCACGGCCTCAATTGCCAGTCTTTTCATAAGAACGGATGATTTCTTGTAGCCTGTAGTCCATCCATATCTGCAACTACACATTCCTGAAGTTTGGCATGATATTCAGTTATTAGAGCACAAATGTGTACTGTCCTTCAGATAGAATTCTTCTAATTTTTTGTGCAGCAATTCTAAATCCCTTCTAGTTATTATCACATCTTTTTCTATTTATTCAGAAGGAATGACAGGACGAAGCCAGTTCTATTGATGTGATATTGAAAAGATGCAAACACGAGAAAATGAGGATAGCGTTTGATTACCATTAAAACAGGTCATAAGAGTGTTTTTGCACGCACAGAACGCTTTCACTCCATTATTTCCAACTTCTATATTGTGCATTCAATAGTTTATTATCATATGAACGTCGTCACTATCAAATTAATGCCCTGTTCAATCTTCAGCAAGAGAATATTAAGCTTTTTTGTCCGCTCTAGCGTATTTTTGGATTGGCTGCTTGGCACTTGTTTAAAACATTGTTGTGACACCTACCATGTCTGCTTCTTGTTGTTGTTCTTCGTTTCAGACACTGTCTAATGTCTTATCCACTTGACTGCCTATTTTTTTGTTTCATCTCTCTAGCATACTTCGCGAGTTGAATTTGGGTTTTTCAACAACCACTGATTTCATCTCTTGACACACCGTCGTTTCTAGACTATTCTCAGTCACAAAGCTCACCACGGTGGCTCATCAGGATCTCAGTGTGCAGTCTGCTGATCAATGTTTTAGTTTTTTTGAGTGCGCGTTCCGAGACAACTTATCAGCAGCTTTTTGCATACTGGAATCATCTCAGGCACAAGGAACAAGGAATAGAGGCTGGAATTTTCGATAAAATCCAGTAGAAATATCCTCATCATTTCAGCTGTTTTTTTTTTTTTTCTGCTGCTGCTGTATCACAAGACTACAAGGAATCGTGAAGCTCAATCAGGATTATCAGTATAGAAGTTCTTTTTTTTTCATGAGATACCCTATACGGAGGCCAATGAGAAAGTAGATCCATCAATTCTCTTTTGTCAAGTATCTGTTATATGACTACCCATCAGCTCAACCTAGTAGTAAAGAAAACAAGCATCCACGTTAAATAAGTAATTTCTGAGTTTCTGGGCGACTGCAGTTTCAGAAATTGATTAACAATGCAAAAAGATGAATGTATGTAGTTCTTGTAACTCACTACTATTAAGAATTACTACTAGAGTGAACGTAAAGGAGTTCGAGGCTTCCATATAATTTACAATATTAAGAGATGGACTTGACGCAAATAAAATTTGTTAATGCATACCTTAGTACCTTACAACTAAATTAAATAATCATGTAACAGTAAAAACAGAATCCTACCAGTTGTTTGCATATGGAGAGCCCCAGTCCAGTTCCACCATACTTTCGAGCATGATCAGCACTAGCTTGCATATAATTTTTGAATAATTTGGGCAAAGCATGCTCTATCATACAAATGATCAATGAGCACAATAAGTATTAAAACCACCCTATCTTTAGATAAGGAATAAGTTGGGATGCTTAAAAAACAAGAAAAAAGGGAAATCAACAAAAWCAAGTRGATTATCAAACCTGGAATTCCTATGCCAGTATCATATACATCACAGCGTATCCACACTGTCGTTTGATGCAAAACAGTCGTCAGCCCTACTTCATCTTTTGACAGAGATCCTTCGCCTTTGTTTGGTGCTCTAGGTTCATGTAAATTCTTRTGATCTTTATRTGGAGCATTATCATCCCCATATGGCTCACCAGAATTACCCRTTTCTTTGATGCCAGTGTGGGTTTCCGCAGATTTGTGGCTGTCCTCTCTAGAATATGGGGCTGGTACTATATAAAGTCTTATGCCAACTTTACCTTCATGAGTAAATTTAATGGCATTGCTGCAGGAAAACTTCGGTTCTGAGCATGCTAATATAAAACGGGTGAAAAACATAATTGGAAAAAATAACACGACGCATGAGATATTCATTAAGCAAGTTGGATCTAGCAGACCTCCAGAAACTCCTGGAAAGAGGCCAAAACAATTTACTTGGCAATTACAATTCTTGCAATTGTGATCCTTCCAAAATCCTTAACCCAACAAAATATATCAACTAATCTTATTAAATTTAAGACAAATGATCCCTTAATCTAGAAAAGAAAATGGCCAAACATTAAAAAAAGTATAGAATGAGATAAATGCCAAACCACCGGCATACTGCTCATATTCAATATACCTGACCAGATTTGTAAAATTTGTCGCAATCCTAGATATCTCCAATAACCTAAAGAACATGAAAAAGTACTTGTAATAAAGATTTAATGTTTATTTCTCCAAATTCCCAAAGAAAAAAGATTTTGAGAAACAATCAGCATAAAATATACATGGTCCAATAAAAGACTATAATGCAGAACCAAACATTGTACAAATTTCACTCTTAACATAGTCACCACTAAATTCATAGATTAAATTGAGTCTCTTCAACTGCAAACTGAGACATTGCTCTCAACCTTATAGGATCATCCGCGATAGAACCTTCACTGTTGTAAGCATTTTCATCGAATGCACGGTGTTCTGTGAGTACGCCTTACAACTTCTCTTGGTCGAATTCTGGTGGCTTTCTAAATTTCATTAACACCTGAACACAATATTAGCAGTGAAAAACAAATCTTTCATACAGAAACATAATTTGAATTGTACTCTCAACAAAAATGCTCTAATATCAAGAGCTGATAGATCAAACCTGACTCGACTTGAGATCGGGATGTCATTATGGCTGAAGGACCCATTCCCAGAGAAATAATGACTTTACCATTTTGTTGTTCCTGTCCAATATGTGTGGCTAGAACCTCAGCTACACTACACCCAGACATATGTGATCTTATTCTCATGAGCATTGTATGCATCATTTGTTTAGCTCGCATCTTGTTCCTCTGCATGATTGTAGAACTTTCTTAGTTAACAGGATTCAAAATCAAAATATATATAATCGACAGATCACCAAGTCCTCGCCCCAACTGCTATAGGTAAGTTTATTTAGCTCAGCTCCATGACCTTCTGTACAGCTACTCCTCTCGGAGCTTTGGCATCTTCTCTCTTTTTTCACCTGTAAAAAAGAGTGAAACCATAGTAGGCCATTATTTGGAAACCAAACTCAGCTAGTGCACTTGGATTACTACCCTCAACAATTAGAAAAATAGAGGGTGAAATTGAAAAGGAACTGACCTGATCTGTAATTCCATCCAATGTAATTGACACCAATGTCCTTCAGCCTTGTTAAATACAGGTTCTGCATATATCAAAAACTTTTTTGACCCAAACAATTCTGTTTCAAATGTTATTTCCCTCTTCCCAGGCATGCCACGTTCTAAGACTTCTTGCTTGAAGTCTAAACATCCTGCCTCCAGCACCAGAGAAGATGTCGTGTCCGTTTTTCCTATAATCCTGAAAAATATTAGGAGAGTTGAGGTAATCCACATCAGTATCCTATTAATTAAATAGATTTCTGTAAACAAAAAACAATGATAGTGCATACAAAGACGGTGCTGAACAAACGCACACCAACTACTTACCCCTCTCGAATGATTAGATAGTGATTGTAGATAAAACGAGTACCTCAATTCCTATCCACATATGACATTAAGAAACCTTAGTAATTTCTGAAACATATGCACATTAAGAAAGCTTAGTAACTTTCCTCACCCAAATGCTTACAGATTATTTAATGGCCTTACTATACAGAAATGTTGAAATCATAGCATGAAATTGTTATGCTAGATTTATCATTTATAGCCTTACCATATGACCAAGAACAATAGGTGCTTATGAAGGATAATGTACAAAATACTCTCTTTTCAGCATCTGTGACAGTTCTTCAACTGGTGTGGACTGTTTTTCCATATTCTAATGCTTTCGTTTAACTTCCCAAGAGGATCTGCTCTCTCTTCCTACTTTCATTCAACATTTTTCCAACAGCACTCTTGCTTCAAACAAAATTGTCAAATACTCATTTCAAGTCTGTCAGTTCTCAGCAGGTAAATAATTTATCTCTAAGAACATTTTCACTTAAATTATAAAGGTCCTCCAATTCCAAAACCTGATGCCTGTTGTCCCAACTTTTTTCCTCCTCCAACATGCTCCTCTATATTTTTAATCTTCTAAGATCAACCTCCTCTCCTTTGCTTGCTCAGTGTTCAAGCTTCTCCAGGAGACGATAGCATTTGCTTCTATATTCCCAAACTTTACAAGGTTTGAAGTTGAGGTTCCCTTATCGCTTGTGATCTGTGATTCATGGATCTCCAAATCGATTTCTTGAGCTCTCCCACATTAAGTGCCTCTTACTCCCCCTGATATCATGAGGATTTATTTCCCTATTCTTTCAACCACGGCCGATCAAGGCTTCATCAATCCATATGTCATCTAATTTATCTCCATAAACTATTTACTCAGAAACTTTGAATTCCACACTTACTAGTCTTTTAGGACAGGTTTTATAACCCAACAATAAACAGGTAGCCTAATACAACAGAGAAGGAATAGTCAAGAACTCTGGTATAGCAAAGCTAAAATTTACTACAATAATTCCATCACCAAATTTTCTTTGTTATTGAGTCTTACTACAAATTGCTTTTTGATGATCTTCAATATAACAATATAAGGACAGTCAAACAAGCAGGATTCAGCTTATTAGTTATAACAGAATGAGTTGTTAGATTGTATGTTATGCTGAGCTTAATAATTAATAAAGCTTGAGTAAACATATATTATTATGATTGGTTTTGAATCTGATAAAGCATTCCCATTAGTTAGAATAATCATCAGCTCAATTGTAATATATAACACAAACTACTCGTACTACTGTAAATCTTAATGGTTGAATATAAAATCTTTATTTTCTCAACACACTTCTCCCTTTTTATTCCCATTTTTCCTCAACTGATAACAACATCAATGAATATGATTAAAAACAGCTCAATTATAGAAATTTAAAGAAAAACACTTAATGAAAAAAAATAGAAATGGCAAACAGTACAGTAGAAACTTACTTATACTCTATTTTTAGGTTCAAAAGAAAATTCAAAAAGAAATTCAAAGTTTGACTACATTGATCACAATTTACGAACAACATGTTGTTCAATATTAGCAAAGGAAGGAAAAAGATGAAGAAGAGAATTAAGTTATTTTCGCATGTTTGGTTCAAATAAAAGAAGTGAGAGGAAAAATTCATTATTTGGTTAGACATTAGTATAGAAGTGAGGAAGAATGAAATTTATTATTCCCATATTTGGTTAGACATTAAGAAAAAATGCACTCTTTAGAAGAAAAGAAAGAGAAAAGAAGAGAAATTAAGTTCATTTTCTCTTTCCTCCCAAATTGCTCCAATTTTGGGAGGAAAGGAAATGAAAGAAATTATAAACACTGTCAATTTCTTCCACTTCCTTTCTTTTCCTACCTTATTTTTTCAACCAAATACCGAAAAGTGTCATATTTCCTTCCCCTTCTCCTTTCTTTCCCCCATTTCCTCCATATCAAACAGGCTGGAAGTGAAACAAAATGGAAGAACATCAGGGAAGAGAGAGAGAGAGAGAGAGTACAAGTTAGATTCCTAACCTTTTGTGTGGCAATTGGGATGAATGATGAGTTGATGACTGAAAGTACGTAAACTATGAAGATCAACCAGGGAAAAGTTTACAGTAGAGAAATGCAGCACTTGCTAAATAAAAGTTTTTAGTAAGCAGGGGAAAGTCATAATAGTGTTTTATAACAGCCATGACTTGTGTATGTTGTAAGTTTATAACTTACAGTATGACATAAAATAATAATGAAGTAACAATTAGTCATAATGAGTAATAATGAGCTAATGACTTATAATTATAGTAGTAGAATCAGATATCAACACATGCAGATCAAAGCCGGTAAGGAAATTGTTCTTGTTTAAACAAAATTTAATTATTGTTTTATCTCTGTTTCGGTTTTCCATTCAATATTTCACCAAAAAAAAACGACATTTAAGTATTTAGATTGAAGAAACAAGAACATAGAAATATTGAAAATATTCACGAATGGTGTTCATAATATTTCTTTGTTTTTGATTTTCATTCGTCCATTAATAAGGACTCCGGGGGAGGTCCTTAGTTTCAAAAGGCGCAAGGCGCACCAAGGCGCAAAGGGTCCTTGGAGCCCAGGCACAAGGCGCAATGCAAAGGCGTGCGCCTTTTGTAGGCGAGGCGCACCTAGCATATTAGATATTTTTTTGTTATCATGGTGCTAAAATTTCAGTGAAAAAGCCTCTTGTATGCAAAAAAAATTGATTAAAACTTTTAAAAAAGGCAAAATTGGCCACAACAGCATGAACTTGGTGCGAGGTGCACAAAATAGTACCAACTTGATCGGGTACACATAACAACACCAACTTGGAGTTGGAGCTCGAGTGCAACGCATAGCATTAAAGTGAATTTGTGGGCACATGGCAACACCAAATTGAACCTCGGGTGCACCAATTTGAAGCTCAATTACTTGTAAAATATGTCATTTATGCTATACGTTGCACCTGAGCTTCAAGTTGGTGCTGTTATGTGCATTCAATCAAGTTGGTGTTGTTTTGTGCACCTTGCCCCCTAGTTCGTGGTGTTTCGGCCAATTTTGGCTTTAAAAAAACCTTTGGTAGTCGTTGTAGACAGTTAATATTATCAAAACAATGAAAACACATCAATTAATAACTCAGGTCTAAGCTACTTGCAAAAAGCGCAAAGGCGCGCGGCGCGCCTCACTCAAGGCGCTCTAAGGCGCACGCCTCTTGTAGGTGGGGCGCGCCTCGCCTATAAAAAGCACATTCTCCTGTGCCTGGAAGAGCCTCGAGCCTAGGCACGCCCGTGGCGCGCTTTTTAAAACTAAGGGGAGGTCGGGCAATAGCAATCAAACAAATCTTTTCGTGTCACATCATCGCCTTTTGAATGAATCAAGGACTGTACAATGACAGTTGCACTCGCACTTACCATGAATCTATAATGAAATTCTTTGTTCGTACGATTGCTTGTTGAAAAATGGTTCACTTGAGAAATTTCAGGTATGAAGCATTAATCTATTTAGTTGACTATTCAGTATTCAAAGTGCATTATGCATGCCACGTTTTGTTATATTACGTARCATGACAATGGTCATAATAAGGTGTTAAGACGCAATCTTTCTTCGACTTATTCCACCCTACGAAAGTAATTGCTTTAAACAATAAAGATTGAATGATAATGCACTGTTAATTAAGGTCTTATTGATGACCCTGTTTCTTATCTTTGTTTAGGTCCTTCCATATAGGTATCTCATGAATCCGGTGATAATTCTGATGATCCTGACGGGCTTCCTGATTCTTCTAGTCTGCTGATGCAGCAGCAGCTGAGATGATCTGGTGGATATTTCCAATTCCAGCCTCACACTCTGATTTCTATGACGCCTGACATTATTCAGTGTCAGAAATTCTACTGCCTTAAAAAAGAATTGGGATTGCAGCAGGGATCACCTGAGAGTTTTTGAGACACGTGTTGCGTCAGAGATTAGTGGTAAATGAAGAGTGTGTTGATGATACAAGTGCTTTGGAGTCTTGGTAAAATTCAAAGTTCATTGGATATGGAGTTGTATCTGCACAAATGGGGGCAAGAGCAAAAGACGTTACATGATGTTCAAGAAGAACACCATGAGCAGAAATATGGTCCAATTTTGATAGTACTGCAAGCAGCTATCCAGAAGTAGATCGAGACAACCAAAAACTTAAAATTCTTGTCGTTGAGATGAGAAGGTCAATTTGATGGTGACTACATCTATGATCAAACGATTGGGTCACAACATAATATTGTGAATAATGGAATTGAAGCCATTCGTGCTGTTCAAAATCACACGTATGACCTTATATTGATGGTAATCAAACAATATCCCGCCCTTTTTTTTTCTTCTTCTTTTCTTTTACATGTTATGACTGTGCTACTGCTGTCCTTTGTTTCCCTTGATCATCAGACAACAAAATTACCTCGATAAAAAAAAAAGCACAGTAGGGAATTAAAGTTAGTTTGCTGCATTTAAAGCATAGGAATTAAATACTGTGATGTGCATGCCACAAGGTTGTTTAACTAATAGCGTGCCAAAATGCAGGATGTGTGCATGCCAGAATGGATGGATTGCAGGCTACACGAATTATCCGTTCATATGAAAAGACGGAAACTGGGATGCTGCTGCCAACGCAAAAATTGATCAACCCATGCATCTTCAGAATTCATCATTGAGTTTTTATGATTCATCCAAAAGAATTCCAATTATTGCGGTATGGATTTTTTTTTATTATTACAAAGTGACCCTAACATTGCCGCAGAATAGGTCCCATGGACTCATGGAGGGATGCTAAGACTACTTTTCCATTTCCACTCTCCAATTCTACTCTCCATGAAACACTTGTCAAATTTTGATGAGAGTAGCTTAGCATCCCTTGGTCAATGATATAGATCTACATTTATATACTGATAAGTACTGTGAACTGATGAAAAATGCTTCCACTGAGAAAGTACAACAATGTTTGAATTTATAATCAATTTTTTTATCAGCTATTAGTGTTTGCTGCAGGGCTCAGTTACATTACGAAAGACCTACATGTTACAATTCTTATGCATCTTATTGTGTTCAATTCAGATTG
>SNQN01000353.1:125561-159339 GCA_008642245.1 Bassia scoparia | reverse complement strand
AGAGAGCGCAGGCTCTGAGAAACGCTCCGCTCCTAGGCACTGCGTATTATACAGCAGAGCCTGCGTATATATTCCAAGTTCTGCGTATATATGCTCGATTTCCCCTCGTGCTATAAATACGTGCCTTTGCTCATTTCGACGGACGTCTATTCAATTTTCCCCGTCTCTAACTTGCGTATTCTCACTCTCTCACACTCTCACACGCTCTAAATACATACGTTCTTGAGTTCTAGCATCAATTCTGTTTCGATTCAACGAGCCGATAACAAGGTTTACTTCTGAGATACTCGCCATAAACACACTCATTTCTCATTCTCACCTCACCTAATTATAACTATTACGAGTTTCAATCTAATAAACAAAAATGTAGAAAACTCACTATTTAATTATTCAAGTAATTGTAGGAGTAGTTAACGTTTTTCTTTGTTTCATTCTTTTTTATTTCTTTGTCATTATTATTATCACTTGTAATAATAACGATTTCTTGTCCTTGTATAGCGATCTAAGGCGGAAGGTTCATTTCGCACGTTTTTTACTACGAATAACATTTGTTTTGTTTGCAGATTCAGGGTAAGATGGGTTTGTATATATGTTTTGAAGTTTCATATATTTCGCATTGCCATGTTGTACATCATTCGTATATATTTTGTTAAATTAAGACCGGAAATCATGTGAATCACTTTAAAATCAGATTAATTATAGACAACCGGTTTTAAGGCACCGTTTTTGATTAACGCAAAGTGGTCACAATTTCTAGGTTAGGTAGTCTCTTGTGCATATAGAAACCCACTTTCGTAGTAATCTTTAGGGTAGTACGCTTCTAAGGTGCTAAAAATGTAAGTTATGTGCATTCAATACGTGATGAATGGAATTGCAATAGACCGAGTAGAGGCCGCTACATGCGGGCGAATTGGGTTAAGATCTATTCGTACCATGTCCCCGAACCCACGAACTGGTTACTGGTCAGAACGTGGGGCCATTAATTTTGCACCAACGTTTCGGGCGTCCGTGAATACCTTTATAGGCACGGTGGCGACTCCCCTTACTCGACAACACTACCCCACGCACTCACGTGCGGGCTCCGTGGCTCAAGCCCACGCAAAGCACCGATGTAGAACCAAGCGCGCGCCAGCTATAGCAGGGTACGGCCCACGTCCTACAACGAAGGTTACCTCTGGTGGGAATCCACCTTCTCCTTATCTTCACGACAGGTTGCCTTATGGAAATCGCAAATGGGGATCACTCGTCAGCTTGGTTGCGGGCGGTTCCGATCTCGGGTCTCGGTCAGACCATGAACGGTAGGACTTATCTTCGGTTCTTTGCTATCGTTTGGGTGTTCCGTTGTTCTCTGCTTTGCCGACGTGCTTGCTTGTTCTCGGGTCTTTGTTGGCGACATCTATGGGGATCATGCAGTGTCCTGTGCTGGTATTGTAGGTATTAAACATCGGCACAATGTTGTCCGCGACACTCTTCTTGATGTCTGTTATCGCTCAGGGATTTCCGCTCGTAGGAGGTAAACATGGGCTCACGAGTGCGGGTGACGGTGCTCTTCGACCTGCGGATGTCTTACTCTATTCTTGGGATAGCGGCCTGGATGTGTGCAGACTTGACGGGATCTTCTCCCTAACGCAATCTGGGTTGTCAAACTTTGTTCCTGGCGGGGTTGTGCAGCGGCGGCTCAGCGGAAGTGGGACAAGTATGCAGCGCGGTGCCGGGATATTGGTACGGTTTTCTTCCTTTTTCCTTCTCTTCTTTGGGGAATTGGATAAGGGAGCGGTTGCGCTTCTGAGCGGATCCAGGCTTACTCGAGGGTCAGAGACATCGGCTCACGTGCTGCTGTCACATCTTTGGTAGGATAGGTTTGGATTGCTAGAGGAGTGGGCCCAGATTGTATCTCGGCTCCCTCCAACTTCTTGTAATTTGTTTGTCGTTTGTTGCTTGTAAAGCTTTACACGTTTTGGTGGATAATAATAATAATAATAATAATAATAATAATAATATAATAATAATAATAATAATAATAATAATAATAATAATAAAATAATTAAAATAATAATAATATAATAATAATATAATAATAATATATAATAATAATATAATAATAATATAATAATAATAATATAATATATAATAATTATAATAATAATATAATAATAATAATATAAATATAATAATATAATATAATAATATAATATATATAATAATAAATAATAATAATAATAATATAATATAATAATAATAATAATAATAATATAATATAATAAAATAATAATAATAATAATAATAATAATAATAATAATAATAATAATATAATAATAATAATAATAATATAATAATAATAATAATAATAATATAATAATAATTAATAATAATAATAATAATAATATAATATAATATAATAATAATAATAATAATAAATAATAATAATAATATAATAATAATAATAATAATAATAATAATAATATAATAAAATAATAATAATAATATAATAATAATAATAATAATAATAATAATATAATAATATAATAATAATAATAATAATAATAATAATAAATAATAATAATAATAATAATAATAAATAATAATAATAATAATAATAATAATAATAATAATAATAATAATAATAATAATATAATAATAATAATAATAATAATAATAATAATAATAATAATAATAATAATAATAATAATAATAATAATATAATAATAATAATAATAATAATAATAATAATAATAATAATAATAATAATAATAATAATAATATAATAATAATAATAATAATAATAATAATAATAATATAATAATAATAATAATAATAATATATAATAATATATAATAAAATATATATAATAATAATAATAATATAATAATAATAATAATAATAATAATAAAAAATAATAATAATAATAATAATAATAATAATATAATAATAATATAATAATAATAATAATAATAATAATAATAATATAATAATAATAATAATATATAATAATAATAATAATAATAATATAATAATATAATAATAATTATATAATAATAATAATAAATAAATAATAATATAATAAAAAATAATAATAATAATAATAATAATAATATAATATATAATAATAATAATAATAATAATAATAATAATAATAATAATAATAATAATAATAATAATAATCAAAGATAATAATAGTTCTACTATAATAATAATAATATAATAATAATAATATAATATAATATAAATAATAATAATAATAATAATAAATAATAATATAATAATATAATAAAATATAATAATAATAATATAAAATAATAATAATAATAAATAATATAATAATATATAATAATAATAATAATAATAATAATATAATAAATAATAATAATAATAATAATAATAATAATAATAATAATAATAAGGATATTGAAATAAGAGTACGTAAGTTTTGTTGAACTTACGAATTCAAAAGAGAGGAGAGAGAAGCAGGGCAGCACGGCAGTAGCAACAGCCGTAGCAACGWTGGCTAAGGAGGGAGAGAGGGTGAAGGAGTGGAACGGTGCAGTGGTAGTAGCCCAACACAACAACCACAACAGCAACGCAACCCAAGAACGACACAACGCAACAACCAACGCAGCAGCAACGCATCATTGTTGCTGGCACAATGCCCGCGGCTCGACGGAGCTAGGCAGAGAAGAAAAAGGAAGGAAAGAAATTGATTTGGGATTTTGATTAGTAGCTACACTAGTGAATTYGAGATGAGATTAGAATGAATTGTGATAAAATCGATAGAATTAAAGAGCTATTTATAAATGAATTTGATGAATAAATTAATCCAAGGTTGAAACTTGATTGGGCAACAATGGAGGTTGAATTAATGGAGGAGAATGGTGATAACGGTGTTTTGGTTGATTACTTATACTTGGAGGATGAAGATGAAGCTTATGATCATTTTATCATAATTTAAAGTTGCAACTTGGGGAGGTGTTTATTGAAGGTGAATAGGATGAAGAAGATGAAGATGACAATGGTGAGAAAGGAAGAATAAGTATTGTTGGTGATGATGAATTGGGATTTTATTTTCCCTTTTTCTTTTTGACAAAAAATCAGAATTTTCCTTTTAGTGGGCTAGAATTTGGAAGTGTCACTCTTGTGGGCTTGACTTTGAGATAGTACGTAATGGACCCAAATAACTTTTACAAATTAATTTACACATGGAAAATAGCTAATTATTGAATATAGTTATACTTTGAAAATAATAAACAATCAATCAATCAATCAATCAATCATAGCCTTAATCCCATATGTGGGGTCGGCTAACATGAACCAAATGTGATTATTCCGGGAGGTCATCCACATAAATTTTCCTCCTCCACTRCCTCCGATCGAGAGCCTCACTCTCTTGCAAATCCAACTGTTTCAGATCTTTTCTAACTCCTTCCCACCAAGTCATTTTTGGTCTCCCTCTACCTCGTTTAAAATCCCCTTGATCCCACTCTTCCACTCTTCCACCAAGTCATTTTTGAAAATAATAAACGATTTATGAAATTATATTTAAAAACTTATTTTGACCTTGAAGAAATAATAAAGAAAATAAGAAAATAAGAAAATAAAATTGAAAATATAGTTTAAATTCGTAAATTAGACTCATGATTATAATTATAATTAATTAATTAGATTTTAAAAATACGGGGTATTACAACTTCAGTCATGCTCAATTTGAGGGCTATAGCTACCTTTGCATATGCTTTTGGCCTTTGTGTTAATTTTGGCAAGTCGYCTGTATATACTTATAATATGAAGCAGGAAGTCAAGGAGGAGGTACTGGTTCTTTCTCAGTATGCAGAAGGCTCTTTACCTTTTAAGTATTTGGGAGTGCAGGTTAATGCTAGGAAACTTTCTAAGGAGGACTGTAATTTTTTACCTGACAAAATTGTTTCCAAAATTAGATCTCGGGGTTCAAGGACCATTTCTTATGTTGATTGGTCCAATCAGTATTGATGAATATGCATACCTAGTGGGCTAGCATGTTTCTATTACCTAAGGCTGTTATTGATGAGGTTATTAGGTTATGTCGGAACTACCTGTGGGATGGCAATATCTTCACTAACAAGCCTTCTCCCATTGCCAGGGATCTGGTATGTAAAAGGAAGAAACAGGGAGGTCTTAGCTTTAAAAATAGTTATCTTTGGAATCAATCCCTTATAGGTAAGTACATCTAGGACTTAGCAAGTAAGGCTGACAACCTATGGGTTAAATGGGTCACTACTGTCTATCTTAAAAGAAAAGCTTGGAGAGATTGTCAAGTTTCTTCAACAGTTAGCTGGTACTAGAGACATTTTTGTACAGTCAGAGACATTTTTAAGGAAGTCTACAGAGGTGATAGTTGGTATAATGGTAAGAAGTATTCAGCTACAGAGGGTTATGGATGGTTGCAGCAACATACTCAAGATGTTAGCTGGGATAGGTGGGTTTGGAGTAGACTTAGAGTCCCTAGATGCAGTTTCATTTGTTGGTTGGTCATATGGGGCCGGATCAGAACAAGGGATAGGCTCAACAAAATGGSCATCACAATGGACATGGATTGTCCTCTTTGTCAGCGGCAAGTTGAAACCTTAGATCACCTGTTCTTCAAGTGCCTTTATGTGGATAAATGTTGTGGTGAATTTCAAAGGCTTATTAGGCCAAGGGATTCCAGATCACTTCATAAGTGTCATTGATGGCTACAACAGCAAAAAAGGAAGCAAGTTTAGGCAGCAGGTAGTGCATTGTTGTATCACAGCTTTCATTTATGCAATTTGGCAGCAACGGAATTCAGCAATCTGGAAGCACAAAAAACAAAGTGTATTGGAGGATTTCTTTGGTTCTTCCTCGMGAGATTACTAAGGCAGATAGGGATTGGTTTGCTAGAACTTTAGCCTAAGTTGTTGGTTGTATTTGTCTTCTCTTGATGTTGCAGGTGATGGTTTCAGTCTCTTGGGAACCCTTCCTAGAAGGTGGCCCTTGGGTTCTAATCTAATGCATTAGCATCTTGAGCCCAGTTTATGTTTATTTTGTTTCTCTTGTTGCTTTTAGCTTTGCTGTACTGTTAAGCTTTACAGGCTCAGTTCTTTGTATCTTTGTTCCTGATATATAATATAAATGCTTACCTTTTCTCAAAAAAAAAAAAAAAAAAAAAAAAAAGAGAGAGTTTGATTGAATAGCCTCAGAATATGTACCTAGATTCGCAAAGAAACGACCCTGAAAGTAGCGAAGGATTTGAGAACCTTGGATTTTGTGAGTGATTTGTGTTTTTAATGTGAGAGAGAGATTTTGGAGAGTTTTGAATCGCCTTGAACACAAGAGAATTCGTTGATCTTCGATTAAGCACCGAGAGCATGTATTTATAGGAGTATGGGAAAAGATAGGCAAAATACAAAATCGGGCATACGGAGATAATCGTATATACGATCATTAGGACCGTATATACGGTCATCACAACCGTATATWCGATCATTAGGACCGTATATACGGTTGTAGATGACGTGGCTTGCCACGTTAGCGATTCGTGCTTAATTTTTATTTTATCTATCTTTTCATTCGGGAATTAATATCTGTGTTTTTGCATCTAATTGCCATCAAAATTAACCTTTATCCACTTTTGGATAAACATGGTGGACAAGWTTAATTTAAAATATTTTGGATAATTCCCGAATTTTTTGAATTTATCTACGAATTTCTAAATTTTTTTATTTTCGAAAATTATTTCGCAAACTTGTAAAAATCATAGAAAAATCAGAAATTTTAATTAAAAATATTAGCGAAATCAGAAATGAGAGGAATTAGATAAAAATGAAAAATATTAGAAAAGACCTTTAGAAATAGTTCCTAAAAATTGTTTTTACTAAGAAAATGCCTTAAAAATAGAAAACAATTAAAATAAATATAATCCGCCTATTATTGAACTCTCGACATATGTTTTCAAATTCAACTTTACCTTAACTTGTGCAAATGGGTGTGGTTTAATGGATGTGGTTTATGGATTTTGTCGCAACTTTCGGAATCAAATCTATTTCGAGATGTCGTACTTTTCCTCATCGGCTATTCAATTTGAGGAGACATTTTTAGGTGTCTACACCAGCACATCTAAAATCTACTTAATGGCGAAGAAGGATATACTGCATGAACACAAGGTAAACTTAGAACAAGTTAGAGAAGATATGCATGAATATGATAGAGAAAATTTGCATTGCTTGCATTTATTCTTTATTAGATGAATGCTATAAGTTGGGTAGACTTACATAACTGGCAAAAGAGAGATAAAAGAAAAATGTGCTGAATCCGAAATAGCTATTGCTAGTTGTGATCACCTAGAAGAAGTTTGCTAGGAACTGAAAAATCAAGTGGCGGAGCTAGAGGCTGAGGTGAACAAGTGTAAGGTGGAACTGAAAACAGTAAGGTATTCAAAGCTAGACAAGGAAGTAGATTATCCTAGTGATATTGAAGTAGATTTGACTGACTAGTTCTTCAATTTGGATTGACTTGGACTTTTTGGATTGAATTTGGATTGAGTTGGACCTTTTGGACTCAAATTTTTTGAGCCCGAATCAAATCCAGATTTAAAAAGAAAAGTCCAATCCAAATTGCTTATTTGGACTGGATTAGTTTGGAATTTGGGTATTAGTCTGAATAGTGGACACCCCTAGTTGATATGGCTAATGATCTGACACATTGGTTTCAAAACTTAAACTAGAACTCGAAACTTTAAAAAATAATTTTTGATTTGTTAAAAGAGAAAAATGAGTTGCTAGTTAAGACACTTGAAACCAGGGATAAAGAGCTTCATCACAGTCATAGGCATGTTGACAAACTGTTGACTGCATAGGAAACATTGAGCATTTAACCTCAACGAGAGTTAATAAGGGAAGAGTTGGTTTTGGTTACACTAGATAGGGAACTAGGAGTCTAGGACCGACTGGTCCCCCTGGTAAACCACATGGATGAAAGAGTTCAAAAGGGGTAAGTATGTCATGGCTAAAGACTTACATGTTTGCTATCATTGTGGTATGAATGGGCAGAACATTCATGATTGTCCAGCTAAGAGGAAAAGTGTAAATAAGAACAACAAACATATTATATCTATATATATTTATAATTATCACATACAAGTATAAGAAAAAAATATATTATACAGAAGTACATTATATCATATTAAAATACACAATATCATTCATAAGTACATAATATCACACAAAAGTATAAGATATAAGTGTATTATGCATTTTTGCAAAAGTATAGTATATCGTATTAAAGTATAAAATATTATTCAAAAGCATATAATATCATTCACAAGTATAAGATATAAGTGTATTATACAAAAATACATTAAAGATATTATATACTGTACACAATATCATTTACAAATACATTATATTATATAAGTATAAGATATAAGGTAAAATGTAGAAAATATTAGTATATCATGCATCTCATATGATATCAATATTTGCCGTAAAAAATAATATGAACATCAAACACAAAGTTGGTCAAATACACCAAACCCATAAAAGTTAATTTTTACTAAAATAAAAGGAGAAGTGACATGCACTTACTAAGTATAAAACTATAAACGAATGATACAGCATACCCAGCCGACAACGCGTAAATGGAATTGAAAAAGAAATGGACACGTATGAGTATAAGTTGAGCAGGAATTGAGAATGTAAAGAAGTCGAACACATAAAGAATGATAGAGTGGCAAGTGGCAAGTGGCAAAGGTGATTCGTTAATTATAAATCATGTGAGTTTGTTTGGGTTCACGATAAAGTACTTGGTCCATAAAAGACGGATTGCACAATCGGAACCTAAGTGCGAACTGCTTAGCCGTTTAACCTCCATTGTGTTAATGTGTAAAGTGTTCTAGTCGGCAACTCCGCACTCTGCGTAGCGCTCCCCGACAAGGCCAATAGTACGCGACATTTTCTTCCTCACCAAACCTGACTCATCAGTCATCAATAATGTTTTGCAAACGTTAGCTTAGCTTAACCCAAGACAATTTCTTTTCTTTGTCTTCTTTGTTAAGAGACATATGACTATTTGAGGCTCGCAATTTCTACTGTATTTTCCCATTTCTCAATTCACACCAATTTCATCACACACAAATACATCCGAATTATATTAAAAAAAAAAAGTAGTGTTTTTTTTTATGGGGTTTGCAATTATTACCTTCCCATTACAAGATTTTTGAAGATCACTCTAATTTTGCCTTCAATTTTTGTGGGAATTTCCCGTTTGTTGCTTAGTCATAATGAATTTTTCATGGGTCAATTGTATACGATGTACCCTTCTTCTGGTTCTTATTGCCGCCATTGCTACAGCTTGTTTCACCCTTCCTGTTAATAAGGTTCAATTTCTTTGATCTTTTCTCAATTTCTCAATTATGGATGCAATTTGATATGGGTTTTTTTTAATGTGAATGTGATGGCTTTTTCATCCTTGATTTTGGGCGTTTGATGTATTTCTCTTTGTTATTTACTTTCATTTTTATGTTTTTGCTATTGATGTTTGTTCTTATTGGACAAAATTATTATGTTCGAGTAATTTACAGTTGTGTACTGATAACAGCTATTGATAATTTGATTCCATGAAAAAAGGATTGATTTACAACTTTGCAGCATAAATTTTGAGGTTTTACTTCTAAGCTAATCAGTTAATCAGTTATTGATCAAGGCATTGCTTCTGCCATAATTGTAGTATAAGAAGTATTCGATGACATTCATTTTTCAAAGCTTACATAATCTTGCAATTGTTTGCCAAATTACTTCTATTTTAGTCATGCTAATTTAGTAAAATTATAGCTTGTGTTTATTCTGAAGTACAAGTTTTAACTTTTATTTACTCACATGTTTTACAATGGCATAATGTTATAGATATAGATTAACAAATGGTTTGTGTTGAAAAGATTTGATCAGACTACTCAAATGTGACCTAACATTATGAAACYAAAAGATTTCTTTTTCGTGATAGTTTATGTTTGGAGGCCTGTCGATCAAGTTGCGCATAAGAACAATGGGACTTTATACTTTGCAGTTTTCCTGTTTTTGGTTTCTTATTGGATCTGATTTAACTGTTGCAATGTGCTGTATCTTCATTCATCTTTCTAGATGCTAAAGAACTTCCTGGTGTGGGTGGAACTAGATCTTGGCCGTTGGGGACCGTTGGTTCTGTAAGTTGACTTAAATTTTGTATGTCTATATGATTTTGCTCCGTTTTGAATCCTTTTCACCTTACATGCCTTTTTATTATTGACTTTTTCTCCTTATTCTAGTCAATGTGCTGTGTTTATTACTTTGTTGTAATCTGCCTGGTAGTCATGCAAGTGGCTGGAATGTTTAGCTTCTCATAGAACATGATTTAGATAGGGTTTACTGGATGCTGCTGTTGTTAACTTGGTAGGCTGTAGGTATGCTAGATTCATCTCTTTTCCTTATAGCAGAAACACTTTGTTGATTTTCTTTGCTTATCAAGAATAATTTGAAGTTGTGCTTTCGTACATCCATATTGTCTGTGCATAACCTATAACTTTTCTTTCATTATATCTTATACTTTTAGCGAATGCTGCATATCTGTGCTTTAAATGACATGTGATACCCTGTGTTTGTTTTTGTTCCGGTGTACTAGCATAGTAATAGTAGTATATTTGCCTGAAGATGTTTGCTTTTGACTGATTATATGCACCTTCGATGATTTTAGGCTTTAAATGATATGTGATACCCTGTGTTTGTTTTTGTTCCGTTGTACTAGTGTAGAAATAGTAGTATATTTGCCTGAAGATGTTTAATTTTTACTGATTATATGCACCTTGGATAATTTTAGGGCTGTTGCATACATTCCTCTCACTATTCTTGCAGTTCCAGCTTCAGTACTCACGGTAAGTATTGGATTATTGATGTCTTATTTTCATTGTGATTATTATCATCTGTAACTTGAATTTATGGTGTGCATACACAGTTGTTCCCTATGGTCTTGTTAGTTACTTGCCCTCACACATGAATAACACATCTCATGTCTAGTAATGTTTTYTTGTGTTATGGGCTTTTTTAGACGCATGTGAATCTTAGGAATCTAGCTACAGAAATAGCCTTGACCTGATAAAGAGGGGGGGTCAAAAGAAAACATGTACAAGGAAGAGAGAGAAATAAACAAAAGAAAAGATAAGGTGAAAAAGATGAAATGTTGTTGTGTAACGACGGCTTTATTTTTAACACGTGTTGATCTAAACAAATAGGCGTTAGATCTTAATTATTGTTTGTTGGGTCTGAATTTATAGGAATTGAGTTTCAGCTAAATAGCTGAATTGTTCGAAGTTGGATAAAATTTATTGGATTCTCAGATTAGTCAGATGTTCAAGAAAATTTTATTAAAGATGGATAAGGTTATGTTCAGTTCGTCTGAATTTTCTGATCTGATCCGATATGAACTGAAATTTTCTGACGTGATCTGATCTGATATGAAATTTTCTGGTCTGATTTGAACTTTTTGATAGTTGTTTTTTGTTGTTAATATTTTTTCATCCAATTTGACCATATCAGAAAGAAAATATGTACAAGGAAGAGAGAGAAGTAAACAAAAGAAAAGATAAGGTGAAAAAGATGAAATGTTGTTGTGTAACGACAGCTTTATTTTTAACACGTGTTGATCTAAACAAATGGGCGTTAGATCTTAATTATTGTTTGTTGGGTCTGAATTTGTAGGAATTGAGTTTCAMGTGAATAGCTGAATTGTTCGAAGTTGGATAAAATTTATTGGATTCTCAGATTAGTCAGATGTTCAAGAAAAGAAAAGTTTATTAAAGATGGATAAGGATATGTTCAGTTCGTRTGAATTTTTCTGATCTGACATTTTTCTTATCTGAATTTTTCTGATCTGATCCGACATGAACTAAAGTTTTCTGACGTGATCTGATCTGATATGAAATTTTCTGGTCTGATTTGAACTTTTTGTAGTTGATTTTTGTTTTTAATTTTTTTTTTTATCCGATCTGACCACATCAGAAAGAAAATATGTACAAGGAAGAGAGAGAAGTAAACAAAAGAAAAGATAAGGTGAAAAAGATGAAATGTTGTTCTGTAACGACGGCTATATTTTTAACACGTGTTGATCTAAACAAATGGGCGTTAGATCTTAATTATTGTTTGTTGGGTCTGAATTTGTAGGAATTGAGTTTCAGCTGAATTGTTCGAAGTTGGATAAAATTTATTGGATTCTTAGATTAGTCAGATGTTCAAGAAAAATTTATTAAAGATGGAGAAGGCTATGTTCAGTTCGTCTGAATTTTTCTGATGTGAATTTTTTGTTATCTGAATTTTTCTGATCAGATCCGATATGAACGGAAATTTTCTGACGTGGTCTGATCTGATATGAAATTTTCGGATCTGGTCTGATTTGAACTTTTTGTAGTTGTTTTTTGTTTTTAATATTTTTTTATCCGATCTGAATTTTTCTTATCTGATCTGATRAAAATTTTTCTAATTTAGTGTGATCTGAATTTTTATGATCCATCCGAATTCTTTTTTAAATAAGCACTAGAATGCTTGAATAAGTTAAACTGAACATTTATTGGAGTCTCAGATTAGTCAGATGTTCAAGAAAAGTTTATTAAAGATGGATAAGGCTATCTTCAGTTCGTTTGAATTTCTCTAATCTGAATTTTTTCTTATCTGAACTTTTCGTATCTAATCTGATCTGAASTGAAATTTTCTGATCTGGTCTGAAATTTTTTGATCTGGTCTAATATTATCCGAATTTTCTAAACTTTTTGTAGTTATTTTTTGTTTTTAGTATTTTCTGATCTGATTTGAATTTTTCTTATGTGGTCTGATCAATCTGAAATTTTCTGATCCTGTCTGATCTGATCTAATCTGAATTTTCGTTATCTAATTTGATCTAAACTCTTTTTTTGATAAGCACTAGAATGCTTAAATAAGTTAAAACATTCTCATTATGAACTGAGAGGGAACTGAACATAGCATAAGTTTGGTTTTTTTTGTTTTTTATAAATAGAGTTATAAGAGTGAATGTCTTTACCAAACCCCAATACTCATGAAATATTTAGAGTTTTCTGTTTATAGGTTTTTCTGGCCTTATATGTACGCTACGCGTGCTGTTGTTGCTCTCTTTTACCCTCCCCTGTTGTCCATCTTGCTGCTCTCTCTCTCTCTCTCTCATGACTTGGCAGCACTTGTGATCAATGAGCATCACACTTAGGTTGGAGGAATGCTAATTTTTGCTAAAGCAGCTCTTAATATCTTCCCTTACTAATCTTAGTTATCTGGAAACCATTATGAATGTTAGTGACTCCCAGCACTTCTCTCGGATGAGATTTTTCAGATAATTGTCTATGAAGTGTAGTTTGTCCAATTATAGTGAGACATTTTACCTTATAGAACTATCAGTACGAGTCCTTTTTGAGCCTTAATGAGTAAATTATCATCATTTCTTTGCTCATACTGTACTACGCTCTTGAAGACTGCTGAAGTCCATATAATTCCCTTTTGAGTTTTACCATTTCTCCTTACATTTTTGCCACTATGCTTGAATAGATTTGTTACTGGACATTCCCCCCTTGAAACATTTATTACTAAATGCAAATATTACAATTCCATCATGTGACTTCCATACATCAGATACTCTACTAAAACCAAAGCAACACAAATGGTGTATTGAATTGAGAATTTGAGATGGCTTTTTTTTTTACCGTTACATAACATTCTTTCATACTGATAGATATAAAGAAAAAAAATCCTCAAGTGATGAGTGTGTTGTCTTTACCCTGAAAATCAAAATTTTAATCTGTTTTGTATTTCTGCTCTGTCATTGTCACTGATCTTAATAGACTTTCCTTTTTGCAGCTTGGTGGAGGCTATCTTTATGGGTTGCTGCTGGGGTTTGTTTCTGATTCTATAGGTGCTACGTTGGGGGCTACTGCAGCTTTTCTTTTGGGCAGAACTGTGAGTTTGTTTGCTTATGATTTTTGTTGAATTTTTCTGTTTTCACTATGTACAACATTTTCAAGTTTTATTTCTGTAATCTTGTTATATATGAATTGTTTTGGGTTTTCTGCTGAAGCTTTGCGCTCTGCCTGGAGCTGAACTAAAAGTAACTCCGGTGTTTGTAATACTTGGATAAGCGTATTTTGTTCTTATTTGCAGATTGGAAGATCATATGTTCTTTCCAAAATAAAGGATTATCCAAAGTTCCGGGCTGTTGCTATTGCTATAGAAAGATCGGGCTTTAAGGTATGACCATACGAGTAGCTGAGTACTTAGATCTGCTTGCCAAGAATCATCAGCTACTGCTATATTTGTTACGACTAAGTATGAAACTTTTGGTGACTAACTTTTCAGTCTTATAGAATCACATTTAATATTTGTCTTTCAAAGTTCTAGAGAAAGCCTAAGCAGTGACTGAAGTTTGGCATTTGGACTTTATTATCAGTCCTTTCACTTATTTGGTTTAACATGTTAGGTCAGTTGCTAGAATGCGAGTGTTCTCTGCCGATTTGTCTCTCCCTTTCCCATTTTACTAAGGGACCAGGATTGCTTAACTGTGTTTGCACAAGAGGTCCCACAATCCTTGGAATGTAAAGAAAACCAGAAAATATGTATTCTAATGCCAAGAGTATTTGTTATTTCTCAATCCTTATGTACAGAGAAATTTAAAGAAATTCAGTTGTTCGCTATATCATTCTGGGAGTCTAGGTTCTGTTCTATGATTAGAGTCCACTATATTATCAGAGTCATCTGCTTTTAGACTTCAGTTGGTGTTATTAGGTTTATTGGATTAAAGACGCCTTGGCTTTTTTTATAAGTGTCAAAGAAATGCTATAGAGAGGGGAAAAAAAAGCTCTATAGAGGAACTAAGGAAACAATCTTTAGTGTTGGACACAAGATGGTGGCAACACTACGTTGCACAGGTACGGCTCAAAATTGGTGTTTCGCGAACTGGGTACGGAAACACTTACCCAACACTGGTTGACCGTGTCCAACAATTTCCGACGAAAATCAGGTACGGGTACCGACCGTACCTCATATAAAATAGAGTACCCGGCTGATTTTTGGCCAAAATTTTGAAACCTCATCTTAAACCCTAAATCTAAGAGGCTAGTGGTGGCCTGTCGGCCTGCTCATGGTGGTTCGTGGTGAGCCAACGAGGTCGTGCTGCATTGCTGCATGCTCCTTGCTTTGGTTACTGAGAAGATTGAAGAAACTTAGGGAAAAATTGAAAGTACTTCCGCCATTGATAGGTTCTTCAAGCTTTTMTGGACGCAATCTCAATTGTACAAAACAGAATAACTATCTAGGGTTTGAGCAGAAAGTAAAAGATTGGGCTATGGTTAGTGACTTTGAATAACTTACCGTGTTAATGGGCTTTGAGCTCAAAAGGGTCCAATTCCCCATGAAAGACATCTGGCACTTAATATCTCACGACTCACAAGTGCTCAGTGCTCACACATCTTAATTTTCATAAATATTATATAATTTTATTTTTTAAAAAACACATTTTTAAGTAAGCGTATTGTCGTACCCGTATCCTATTAAAAAAAATTGTCGTACCCCCGTACCCAAAACACGGCCGTATCCATTCACGTACCCGTCTTGGTGCAACCTAGGTGGCAAGTTCTTAAATGTGCTTTATTTTCATGGTCTCATGGATGGCGAAGTTCTGAGAACCTGCAGAAATTATCACACCTTATATCATGGGTATGTGAACTGTTTGATGGTGGGTTTTTATTTCTTGGAGAAGTGATAAGTGGTTTTATGGTTACAACTTAATAAAGTAAAAAGTTTATAACCCATTTTAGTGTTTTCATATGTCATCAAACTCTCCCCCCTCTCTCTCTCTCTCTCTCTCTCTCTCTCTCTCTCTCTCTCTCATAGCCAAATAGTCATTGTAAATGATGGAAATTTTTCTTTGTTCCTTGTTTGATTGACAATTTCTGTTTATGTGTTTTCTTTCTTTTTTTTAAATAAAAAAACTTCAGGAAGAATAGTACTCAAGTTGCTTTACTGCTTTTAACATAGTACTATGTGCAAGTAGTTTCTCATCCTCTCTGTAGGCTCTAATTATTTCTTCATGGGTGAAGGGGAGTGGCTGATAATTTGTGTGTGTTTGGGGGGGGGGCTGAGCTTTTGATTGCCTAGTTACTGACTTGTTTTACTGTTTTGTGCAATTCTTGTATTATGCGATGTTCTGTCATCTCTGAATGCATTTTATGTTTTGGCAGATAGTCTTGCTTCTCCGGCTTGTTCCCCTACTTCCGTTCAATATGCTGAACTACCTTTTGTCTGTAACTCCTGTTCCGCTGTGGGAATATGTCCTGGCTTCTTGGTTAGGCATGCTGGTAAGCTCTATACTCTTATTAGTCTTATATATTAAAACTTTCTTGGATATATTATTCACCTTTGATCCGGCATTGTTCTGAGTGTGTAAAGCTATTATAATTAATTAACTTTTGCGTCTAAAAAAAGGTGACATTGGGGAAATCATTCAATTGGAATGAGAATTTTGCATTTTGCCTGTAGATTGCTTGTACAATGGGAATCAATTGYACCCTCATATAAGGAAAACTCTAGTAGGGGTTCTCTTTGTTATGTATGTCATTTTTCAGTTAAACTTCTGCATTATTGCCTTGTAAAAGTTGTACAATTTGTCATTCTGGTTTCCCTTCAGAACTTCCATGGTCAAACAGTGATCTTGTTTTTTATAGCTCATTTTATGATTAATGAGTGGTTATTGGTCAAGGACTTGCAAATGAGTATGCTTTGACCCTAATTTACTGAAAATGTCGATGGTTTCATTGTATGATCCTCTTATTCAAGTGCTTATTTGTCTCTGCTTATTTTAAGAGACAGTAGACACATGTAGTATAGTATATCATATGTGTCAAAATAATGTACATGTGGTGTTCAATGCTACGAATTGGAGTATTGTTCAATCTGAATTTTATGGTTTAAAGATTGGCAGGAACACTGCAGAAAGCAGAAAGCCTTTTCTTAGATGCATGCTTATTATGTGAAATTGCTTAATATGCTAATGCAGTCTTTGACTTGCTGAAGATTACTTTATCGATCCATACCATGCTCTCTGCAATTGCTTATCTATGTGATGGTGATAGTTTCCTTATARTTTTATGGATTTGGTACCATACCTTGACCATCAGAAGGACTAGTTTTGCGATTTTTAAATTTYCAAAAGCTTTGATATCTTGGCATGGCGGTCTTACCTTTTGTTCTGAAGACTGTGACGTTCAGTTGGTCTTTCATCTCTGACTGTTTATGTTTTCTTGATTAGATCTGTGTTACAAGTTACTACKTAAGGGTTTAATGTATAGTGTTTCTTATGTAACATAACCTAACCAAATAATTTATTTGTTTGGAGAATTTTGTTGCTGATTGTACCCGTTTTGGTTTTYATCACAGCCTATAACGCTTGCATTGGTGTATGCTGGGACAACTCTCAAGGATCTTTCTGATATCACGCATGGATGGCATGAGATATCACCCTCTCGTTGGGTAAGAGCTATTTTGAGTCTTCTGGTGCAACCATGGTGATGCACCTCCAGTCCAATGCATAATTGTTTTTTTTTTTTTTAATTTGAAACCATTAGGTTTCTAGTACTTCAAAATTTTACATTGATAAACTTGTTAGAGGGAGCCGTGGATATGGCAACTTGGTTTTGATTTTTACATCAGCCTATCCTTGAGTTTTGTTTCCTGTTGCCAACCTTCTAATCTACACACATTCATACATTGCCCGGTGCATGTAGAATTAACACTAACTTGTGGCGTCATGAATGCAGGTGGCTCTTGTAGCAAGTATTGTTGTTTCAGGTATATTTTTATAGATGCTTCCCTTGCTCTTTTAAAGCATTACTGTAAAAGGCAATACAACAAGCCGGTGCAATGAATTTTTACATTTGTTTGTATTTTATTTATCTGACCTTACGGGTCCATTTGGTAGAGAGTAAAACTTTTTCCGTGAAAAGTGTTTTCCACCATTTTCCAATTTTACTTTGTTTGGTTGACAAAAGTGTAAAACCATTATCTATGAGAGTAAAATTTTCATTACAATGATGGAAAATTGTTTTCCTTATTTTTCATCATTTTTTTTACATGCAACCAAACAATGGAAAATTGTTCTGATGATATTTATTTTCCATTGTAAATTGTTTTCCATGAAAATCATTTTACATTAAAAGTGTTTTATGCCCAACCAAACAGACCCTYCATTCCTTGAATTAAATAGAAATAAGGTGAATAATACAGAGCTTTACGGGAACTGATTTTATTTTATTGAGAACAGAGCCATATCCAAACGGTTATATTGCGTAATAGTTATTCTTGTACCTTGGCGGTGCACAATGTTCTTAGACAATAAGTTTTATGTTATGAATTCTGATTATCTTTTATATTCGTACTATCCTATTGATATATAATGGCATGTATGAATTGACAATATGTTCGTAAACATGTGATTTTTATATATTGAGGCACTTGCCAAGGTGAAATATTTTCTTAAGGAGTAATATATGAAGTATCTGTTGTTAGCTATGCTATTTCTTGGTTGTATATTTTGTTTGCACTGCCATTCATCTTGAAAATTTTGCATTTCTACCACAGTTTCTTACTAGTTCGTTATTTTTGGCTTGCAGTAATATTGATGATTTGCGTAACTAAAGTGGCTAAGACTGCTCTAGACAAAGCACTGGCTGAAAATGAGAATGCAGATGAATTATCTTCCTCTGAGCTGCCTATTTCAGATGACCAACTTGGGGATCTCCAACAGCCTCTCATTGTTAAGACGGATTCATCTCTAGATATTCAGCAGAAGTAAAAACCCGGTTGAACTCTTCCGACTGCACGTTTAAGGCTCATACACCTTGATATTAATTGATCAGACTACTTACATATGTCTACAGCACCAGCACCGGCACCGGCACCATACTCCTACTTGTTGTACAGCCTTACTTAACATTTCCCACTGCCATATGGGAAACTAACTTCAATTGTGCATAGCTTTTTTAAAATTTATGCTGAAATTGGAAACACAAATCGAGATAATTTAGTCTTGAAAATATTGCTTGTAGAGACATTCTCTTTGAATGGAAAATTTCCTTTTTTTGCCGGTCATGATGCCGTCTTTTGATCAACTCRGAATGATTACATTTTGGTGATTTGCGCAAATTAAGATAATCCCAATTTATTTWTTTTTTTTATAATTCTGAATAATCTCATGTTGGTGATTACTGATTACCTTGGTGTCCTAGGGTGGTAACATTATTTATTATATCAAGTAAACAATTATACAGGAGAAAGTTAGATCTGTCAAAATSTTCTGTCTGAAACGTGATACACCAGATCATACCAACTGTATGTTACARTACCTTCTTTTGCACACTAAAGCAGATGTTTGTTCCAAACTTGCACAACACAAAAGAAATCCACCAGGCAAAAAAGTCRKATGCTTCTTCATTCTTATCTTGAATGTTGATARAAAACATAATAATTGTGCCAACCCATGTCCTACCACTGAATTTTTCATTTATGGCATTTGACCTCCTACCATCCAAAGATCAAAGGTTAAATTGGCAGTTCATCCATCAGGGATTATCTTCTAAGCCATAGAAACCAAACTTGCAATGCCTAAAACAGGCATTTTCGCGCTTCTGAAGTGCATCAATACATGCCAGGATAACACCAGTGGGAGCTCGAGGCTCGGCACGAGGGTATGGAACCTAAGTGATAAGCCAGTGGAGCTGCAAATAAGGGTGGGATCATTACTCAAGAAGGTGCACACATTGAAGCCTGGGTCATCGAAACGACTCAACAGCAAGAGTATATATAAAGCTTACATGCCACAAGGTAATGATAAAGATGATGCTTTCAASAATAATAATGGGATAGTGAAGAAGTACAGGGTATATTATCACGACGAAACGTTATTGCCATATGTCTGGATACATGATACAGTAGGAAGTTTTTCGAGGGTGCAAGTGAAACAGCAGTATATTAGCCTTGAAGATCTTAGAGATTGCTCTGAGATCAGGATTTTTAGAGACCATCAAAAAGGGTGTATTGCTGTAAGAAACAAGACTAGGAATGAATTTTGCTGAAACTTTGGATTACTACAAGCCTACAACAAGATCTTGTGCTTTATAAACAAATATGCCCTTTTTGTTATTGTTGTGTTTGAATTGTACACTAGATAGATTGATGTATACGGTGTCAATTTCTCTCATAGTTTTGCAGTTAGTATCCCAAGTTGTAAACTCAGTTTGTGAAACCCTAAATGAAGTTTGAACCAAGTCTTGTGTAATCTGTCATCAAGGATAGATTGGAGTTGAAGGTGATAATTGATATGTGGCAAATCCTTTTATATCATGTTATCCCTGAGTTCAATATCTAACTTTTCTGATTAAATATCTAAAATTCACTTTTTTTTTAGTTTATGGGCTCTCTATTTCACAAATAAATCTTGAATGTATCTAAATAATACTTTCTCCGTTTTTTTACTAYTTGTTTCATTTTCAATTTTGGAATGTTTTCAAACAGTCTTTCAAATCAATTTAAAAATATTTTTTTATTTTTTACTTATTTTATTTACTCTAACATTAAAAAACTACTTCGTATTACCTAATTTCAACTTTCATTATATTTTCTCAAATATTTTCATCCACACATTTCTTCATTTACCTAAATTACTTAACCTTTGGCAAAAGTTAATGAGCGTTCATAGGGCGTTAGATAAGAGAATTAAAAATGAAAATATTAAATAAATATAAACATTAATTACATCGATTGACGTYTGATTTTGAAATATATTTCAAAATGTAAACCACTTTAGGAACTATATTTAATTCTTAATTTCTTATCTAATGCCCCAGGGCACCCACTAACAATATCGTACCAAAATGGAATGGAACAACAAAAAAACGGAAAGAATACATATTTGGTTTTCTTTTTATGCCATGTTTGATAAACCTTTGAAAGACTACAAAATGGTATGTTGTCTAGTCTCTTTTAATCCATTTCCGTCTTTTAAACGGTCATCATTGCTACTGAGGTTCCATTTTGCATCAGTAGGGTCGGGGCTAACATATTGGAGGCCCCGTTCAAATTCATAGTTGGAAGCCCTTAAATCACAATTTTTTTATTTTTTTTTWWWAAAAAAAACAAAAAATGAACTTTGTTAATTTCATACACCGTACATAAAGATACAAGAATACAAAAACATATTTTCGTCAAAAAAAATACAAAATCATATTGAACACAACCTTTCCAAAAAAAACATGACATATTGAATACCCCTACAAAAAATCTTCATAGAATCAATAACCAAAAGAATTTTTTTTCTCAACAACCAATGATTATTAATTAATGTAATTTAAAGGGCTAAAGCTATTTTTTTTTTTCAACACCAATGAAACATTTATTAATTATTGTAACTTAAAGGGCCAAAGCCCAATTGTCCAAGAACAGAGAAAATATGAAGAAACAAAATGCCAACGAGAACAAGAGTAGAAGACGAAAAGATTACAAAAATATTGTTCCTTGGGAATCAAACCCGGACCCTTGTGGTGGAATATCAAACTCAAACCACCAAGCTACAACATACTTTCAACATTTTATCTACAACTAATACTATATATTCAGTAATACGAGGCCCCTTAAATTGTGAGGCCCTGAGTGATCGCGCGGGCGGCGCTTGCCTAGCGTCAGCCCTGTCTTGCATATTTCACCTTTGTCTGTATACTTGAAAAGAAATCTGATTGTCGTTGTTTCATCTATAATTAACCTTTTATGCACCTGCGTAGAGAAAAAATTTCATTTATTATTAAATGAGTTGATCAATTTTCAACTCAATTAACAATATTATAATGCACTCATAGTCCATAGAAATAATAAGAAAACTTCCTCCATATACTCCTGAGGTTAGGTCAAATAACTCATATACCCCTAAAATATTCAATTTACCTCATATACACCTGAGGGTATGGTATAATGGCTGGATGCCCTTACTACTAGTAATCCATCAAATTAAACCTTCCTTCTAACCTCGTTCCTTTCTTCTTCATCTTTCTTCCTTTTTCTCTTTTCCATTTTTACCACCGTCCCCATTGAAAACCAACGAAAATCAACCAACAACAGTGAATTGAAAATCTAGAAATGTAAATAACTAAAATAATCCAACAATAAGAACAACTAAAATCTAGATAAATAAAAATTTTAAAAACTGAAAAATATAACAAAAATCAAACAATAAGCATAACAAAAAAAATTTGGAATTTTTTTTATTAAAAAAACTTATAAATGTAAATTGAAAAGCTAGGATGTTTTCATTTTCTTTAGCTTTTCGTAGTAATTAATGATGTAATGACTAAGAGCACCTACATTCATGAGTGCATCCTGATTAAATTTCTCTCTCCTTCTGATTCTGTTTCACTCTCATTCTCTCCTTCTGACACATCATTTTTCACTATTTCCATCATATTCGTCCTTTTACTCTTTTACTTTTCCTCACTTCATGAAGATCCTCATTATATCCTATTCTTTCTTCTTTTTTTACATACTCTGGTATCCCGCCACATATTTTCTCTCCTACTCATATAATTAAGATATTATTTTATTCTCTAATATTTAATTAACAAAATTTACTTGTAGATAAATACAAACTCCAATTAATTAACATGTTAACTGCCCTCGTCAAAAATAATAACATGCTAACTACATTTTCAATGTACATTAACACAACTTTTTCTTAATATCATTATAACTAATACAAGCTACACATTACATACTAGAATTAATACGGAGAACATAACAATTGACAAACATTACATAGAAATGTTAATTAACTTGCACTCGACCGATGAAAATGGTTCCACACATGCTCCACTAAATCTTTCTTTAGAGAGATGAGTTTTTCTATCATGGAGTGAATTCCTGTTATCCATATAGTTTCGTAGATTTAGACTTTGAAGTCGTARGGATTGAACAGTGAATGACTGAAATTCATTTCCTCTTCATGATCCAACAACGTTCTCAAGGTTTTCTTGAAGAAATTCAGTAGGGTCGGTATAATTTTAATATGCATAACGTTTATCTTCAACTATCATATTATGTATGATAATGCACGTCATCATGATTTTCCATAGAATATCTATACTCCATGCTAAACCTGGTTGGCGAATTATTGCAAAGCGAGCTTGGAGGACCCGAAATGCACACTCGACGTCCTTTCTAACACTCTCTTGATGCTAAGTTAACAACTTAGTACCTTTGTAACGAAATAAATTCAACAATTGACTTTTCACGTATTTTTAGGAAGAAATTTAACAAAGTAAACGAGAAAATTAGTCAAAATAATTTTAACACAATGAAGAATAGCATGTTAAGTTATGCGGGCCGAAAATTTTTCTGCCCAAACCCGTAAAATGCGGGCTATTTTGCGGGCTTGCAGACCAATGTTCAAGTTTTCCTATCATACTTAAAATTTAATAATTTATAATAAATATGCACAATAAAATGACAATATCACAAGAAATTAGTTAATAGTCCAACACTCCAAGTTTTCAACTAGTAAGAAATACAACTCAAAATAACAATTGCAAACATGCAGTACYTGAATCTATAACTAATTCTAAAACAAAACCCGCTTACATAATCATAAGACACATGTCAACTTCTCAATAAAAATTTTCCCTACAAAAGTAAGAATGACGTTATTTTTTTTCTTCTTTTCTTAACATATAAACAATGGATTAAATGCTACATTGGAATTCAAAATTATCACTGCACTTTTTTTTCTAAAAAAGTAAAAATAAATAAAATTAAATTCTTATTAATGAAAAAAATTAAAGTTATATCTAATTTAAATTTACTTACACAATAATTTTCCCCCTGATTTATAGTCATTTCTAGTTTTATTCTTAATTAAATTGCAACCATATGGTTGTTTTTCAATGACATTATTTTTATTGTTTTTTTAAGGGAAATATTGGTATTGCTACAATTTAATTATTGTTAAACATTAAGCGGCTATAATTTGCCAAAAAAAAACATGTGATCTAAGGCAATTGTAATATGAAAATTGAATATTTTACTTAGTTGTAAATTTTAATAATGTTTCCTTTAATTTATTTTTTGAAAAATTAAACTAAATAAATCGTGCAACGCACGGGGCTAATCTAGTAAACTAATAAAATCGGATTAAAAATAAGATAAAACAGATTAAAAACAAAAAAAATCAGAGTAAAACAGAAAAAAAATCGGAAATTATAGTAGACTTCATGAATTGATGCTTGAAGTTTGAGTTTTGGTCCCTTTGGATTTTGCAACTACATTAGTAGATGGTACACATACTACATTTTTGGTGGAACAATACATATACTACTATACTAGTAACAAGCTTTATGGAGTTTTCACTACTTGCTGGCCGGGCGGGGCCAGCCTGCGGGCCACACATTGAACCCAAACCTGTCCCAAAAACCCAGAAATTAAAACCAGAATAAAAAAAATCTTGTGATCAAACCACATAAAACCAGAAAAAAAAAATCAACTAAGTCAATTTTTTTTTWAAATCTGAAATTTAGTACGTAACGGTCATATCTTTTGACATACTCATTTTGATGTGATTCTAATTGGATATGATAGCTTACTTCAAAATCTTTCCGGCGGTATATTTAAAGCCTAATTATGACAAATAACAAAGAAGTTACGCCATTTTCATCTAGCATTGTGTGCAGAATATTGTGCTGACGTCAAGGATCAACMTGTTCTTCATGTTTTTCGTGTTCTTCGCTAATTCACTATTCTCTAACCTTTATTTTTTGTCACTAATCGCTAATATTTATTTTTCGTTACTAATTTCTAACTAATTATTTTTCGTTTTTATTATTTTTATTTTTTGTTTTTATTATTTTATTCTCAAGCCTTTTTTTTTGTTAAACGTTGAGTGGTAAAAATCCCCGCATTCTTAATTTTTCGTTTTTAATGTTTTATTCTCTAACTCTTATTTTTCATTAAATGTTGAGTGGTATAAACCTCGTGTTATTTATTTTTCGTTTTTAACGTCTTATTCTCTAACTCTTATTTTTCGTTAAACGTCGAGTGGTATAAACCCCGCGTTATCATTTTTTTCGTTTTTAATACTTTAATCTCTAACCCTCTATTAATTTTTGTTATTAAGTTTATAAACTTGAATTGTGATTAGTTTCACTTCTAGGGTTTGTGAATCTTTAGATGGTTCGATATAATTTTTATGGTTGAACTCAATTCAACTTTGTCGATTGTTTATCTCCCTATTATTAGTTGCTTATGTTGCTCAATTAAATTATGGCCATATTTGGTTGAGCTTGTCTTGTTAATGACGAGTTAAACATCGAGAGGTAAAAACACCGTGTGAGARTTATGATAATAGGTGGAGCGAATCCAGTAAATTGCGAGAACCTGCTAGAGGGATATAGTTCTAAGGGAGACATGATTCCAGAGAACCCTTAACCCTGGATAGTATAATCATGAAACTTTTGTTGGTTGACATTGTTTGATTCCATTTGATTTGCATAAGTGAACCGTCATCTTAGGTTTAGTGCATTAATTAATTCTCCACAAAATTGTCCAAGTAATTGTTAATCTTAGTCATAATCAACCAAGGTCCTTTGCATAATCTTGAGACATTTAATTAGTAAAAGCCTTTGAATTACCATCTCTCTGTGGATACGACTCTTGCTTCAACTTGCTACATAATTTGTGTTGATAGGTACTTTTGATAGGTTTACGATAGTCTTATCAAGTACAGAGTATATTGTTAGACTAAACCAATTCTCGGAAGAAAACAAGTTATAACAATTATAAAACCGAAATAAAGCGATACACATCGCGTGTATAAAAGGCTAGTATATCTCCACCGTATAATATTTTTAGATCCACCACTGATAAAAGATACGACTTTATGTCAAAATTTTCCTTAAAATAAATAGATTTTGTTTAATGTGTTATTATATTGATGACAGGCTTGTCGCGTACCTATCAAAAATAACCTATTAAAACTAACTAATAATGTAGCTAGTGGTAACCCTGTCTCTTATACACATCTAGATGTGTATAAGAGACAGACTATACTCAATTCACCCCCCCTCTTGAGTATCACATAACCTTCATACCTGAATCGCAATAATTGAAGAACTAATGATGAACTATTGAATAATTGAATTAAAACTAAAAGTAGGGTTTTTTAGAGAGAAAAAGTAATTCTAAAACTAAACTAAAATCTAATAATCTAAAGTAGTTTACAAATTAGGAAATCTCTCTTTAAATACTCTTGAATTCCCAAGATAGATGGTTTGGTAAAAGTATAATTATATCCTTGTGAATAAAAGCCCAAAAGAAGATAATTAAAATCGGTAAAATCGAGCTTAAACCGATCGGATTAGCCAAACCGATCGGTTCAGGGTAAATCGCGGCAGATTCGCTGGGCTATCTTCCGAAGGCCATATCTCGAGCTTTGGTTGTCCAAATTAGTCATATGACCTATCAAATCGAAGCAATCGAAGTCTAGTTTCCAATGCAATTAGAATCACACCAATCCGACATACGAAACGTGACTTATGACCAATAGAGTGAGCATATGTCAAAATCGATGCTTCGCAACAATCATTTTTCGCGTAGCTCCACTCATAGCTCCTCACTACTCCTTCTAAGGCTCCGRAGTGCTCGCAAATGAGTCCAAAATCACTCCAAATCAATGAAAGCAACCTAAAACTCATTCAAACACTAAACAAACACATTAGTAGCAAAGAGGGCCTTAATGGGGAGAAAAACCATATATCAATACAATACATCAATTGATTGATATTGCAATTTTATAAATAATTAAATTATATATTTATAGGTAGAATCTTCTAGTATTAGAGAAAATGTATTCTTTATTAGCTATTGATCAATAAATCCTTTAATTAGAAACTAAAAATATTCTAAATTTTAGATATTGTGTGTTATATTGATGATTTGCAAAAAAAAAAAAAAAAAAAAAAAAAAAATCCCTTTTTGAGGGGAAATTTTTAACAAGGAGGTTACATGTGTCCCTCGTGGATTTAATGCATTTGTATATTTGAAAAATTATAAAAATGAAAAGTTATAATCAATCAATAACTACCATCATAAAACCGATTAATTAAAAAATTATTTTCAATTACAACTTTTTATTAAAAAATACAATCATTGATCATCTACAATCCCTTAATGACACAGAGAACTTCAAAGCAATAATACAACTTTGAAATGCAAATGAATGAGGGTTTAAGTTACTAATAAATAAACTATCAAATTTAATGTTGTAGCATGCATAAAAAACTARTCCCTCCGTATAGTAACACATTAACTGCAACGATTGGACACTTTTCTACTCTARTTTATGTCAAATTGTTGCAGTTAATGTATTACGAATGTAGTAGTTAAAATTGAGGGGAACAACTGGTATGGTTAAAAACACTAAATATAACTTTGAAAACCCTAAAACTTGGGATATATGAAATCCTGTCCTTTTTATCATTAAAAGTGGATATCAATGGTAGACGCGATTCTTTCCAAGTCCTGGGTCAAACTAAAGCAAGAACTGTTTGACTCCAACGGTGAAGCAGGACGCAACGAATTCAAGCGCTCTTGCCTACTAAGTCCTATAACCAGCAAAGTGGATTGGATATCCGATCTTCTGCTCACCCCAAATTAACACCAATGGATATATTTATTGCTTCGTTAGATTTATGATATATAATTTTCTAAAATTGTCAAATTTTCACTCTAACTTTGCCCACAATTTTTATATCTAGAGGTAAATACACAAATTTAATTAACAAATTTCATACTGTATTGACGGAAATGGAAGCACCAAAACACCCTAAAATCCAGAATTTGGCTAATTATACAAATAGACCCTCGAGGACCAGTTACATAAAACCTAAGTTGTGCGCGATTATACCCCAAATCGCTAACTATAATTTGGTGCAAATACTAAGCATTGGGTTAGTTGGTCAAAATAAAATTAAGGAAAATTGCTGAACAACTAACCTGTTTTTGCAACTTTGAAATAACTACCATATTTATGTTTTATTAAAAATACTACATCCACTTTTGACAAAAATTTGTAAAACAACCCATTTCAATTTCCGGCCAAATATCCGGCATGAGGGCCCAACCTTTCCCTCCAAAAACTCCTTTCATATTTTTTGCAATTACCATTATTACCCTCTTTTTTTTACACCCATCTCTGTCTTTTGAATCCTTTCGTCTCACTCTCTTTCCTTCTTTGCTTCCTTTCTCTTTGCACTCTCCTACTACTATAATTGATTGAATATAATAGTGCCATTTTAGTATTTAATACAGTAGAATCTAATCCCAACTGAAAGCAAACATCATTAGCAACTAATAACAATTAATTCGTACCTCTAATTATGTATGTAACTAGTTGCATTGATCAATTCAAAACATTAGTGGAGGATGACAGATCTCTTTTATGATTATTAGTATCACACAATTTCTTAAGTGAATAATCTAAAAGGTAACATGCTCCAATTCAATGCATCCATAACCAAAAGCTTCATTCCTTGAATTGTACTGTTCAACCTTCAAACACATATTTTGGATCTTTCACCTGCCTCACCTAAAATTAAATTAAATTAACTAAACCTCATGAATAAAAATCACATCTTTTGAATTAATTGACATAACCCAAAATTTATAAGATAATTGAATCACCATTAAAGAATAGAATCAAAGGATTAACCTGAAATTCACTTAATTGAGGAACACTACTCGCTTCAATTTTGGCAGTAATTGACAAACAGGCCATCACGTCGATCTTAAAAATTATGTAGTGGGTTGAACCTTCTTCCTCTTCATCTCCATGAAGGATTTCTAGCATTCCCCTATTACTTGTATTCCTCTATCTTTTCCTCAATTCCAGTATTGGTATTGTTACCGTTGCTTTTGCTTCGATCTGCTTCTGTTTGTCTTCGACTTCGATCGCTGCTGTTATCCTAGTGTTACTATTTGCCTCGTCACTGCTGGGCTACCACTTCTAGGTGTGTGGTGAGGGTGTTTAGTGGTGGCAGTAACAGAGGAAYGAGGAAAGAACCAAAGAAGYAAAGAGAGAATTAATTGAAGTAAATGGGGATATAAGCGTAATTGAACATAATTAGGTTAATTTTTGGTTGGAATATTCTTTTTCTTGCCGGTATATTCTTTTTTTGTCCGAAAATTGAAATTGGGTWGTGTTTTACAAATTTTTGTCAAAATGTGGATAGTTATTTTTAATAAAAAAACATAGTGGGTAGTTATTTCTAAAGTTTGCAAAAAAACAGGTAGTTTTCAGCAAATTTTCCTTAAAATCATAGTTTTCTTTTTACATCATAAAARTTGACCCCACTTATGCCTTTTAACATCTCTCCCATATGTCAATGGGACACTTGGTYTCCGTTTATTGGCTTGAGTTTTTTTTGAAAATTAAATAAAAAYGAGAAATGACCAGAATAGCCATGCAATTTGTAAATCGCCGCAATTAGTTTATACTTCCTCAATAGTAAAGGTGACCAAAAGCGGACTTGATCTCGACCCGAGCCGGGCCAAGACTAAAAAATTTATCTGGTGGGTGGGTCTAAGAATGCATGTCCAAGCCCTTTATTACAGGCTTGAATTCCAAAGCCTATATTATACAAACCCCCCCTATATTGCAAAATACAACCCCCATCCATTGTTTTTATTAGTTGTCAAATATTTATATCTATCTAATTTTATTTAATTAATGATTTTTTATTTTTAAAAAAATCATGCATGAGAGATAATAGGGGGAGGGGAATAAATCATGTYCCACATAAGATAGGGGAAGGGGGTTGTATTTTGCTAGGTAGGGGGGATTGTACCTAATAATTTGCGCTTGAATTCTAACCCTTACCTGCCCTAATTATGGGCCGAGCTTGTCTGCAGGCTAACAAGCCTGATTTGAGTTATAAAGACATAATGGATAAAGTTTATAATTTAACAAATAAAAAATACTCCCTCTGTTTTTTTAGTTTTAACACTTTTCATTTTGGTATGTTTTCCATTAGTTGTTCCAAACCAAACTAAAAATAACTTTTTACCTACTTTATTTACTCTAACATTAATGAAGTACTCCTTTTTAAAGTCAACTTTCATTACTTTACTTAACCTATTCACCCAAAATGACGTTTTTCCAAAAAAACAATTTACTCACGTATTTAGTCTTTTACCTAATTTAGTCAACTATTTTATCAAACTTAATCAACTCTTAAACACCGTGCCAAATTGGTATGGAACATCTAATAAAAAAACAGATGAAGTATTAAATTATTTGTCATTACCAACATGGCAACATTTCAGCAATAATTTTAAAACACGATTGATGTCATCAATGCTTATGTGCCAATCTTTCATTAAAAAAATTCTTGCCAAAAGCATTGATGAAATCATAAATAAAATTAATTTTTCATAGGCAAAATTGGCCTCAACACCATGAACTTCGCTTAGTTGATYAAACGCACAAATTAATGTGTTGGGTGCAACGCGTGCCATGACTTCACAAAAAAAAAGGTGAATTTTTTCCCAAAAAATCTAACTAACCAAAAAAGTCACACTTCTTTCGTTTCTCAAATATTGCCTCACTTTGGGTTTTGCGAATTTGGAGGCAATTTTTTGGTGGGGTGATTAGGTGTGTTGAAAGGTAGTGTATTTAGCAAAATGGGGACCAAAAGAAATGCAATTACTTTTTCCTAATTGACAGTGGCGGATCTAGTTCAGTGCACCCTAGTGCACGTGCACCAGCTAAGCCTAGAAAAAATTATAGTTCAATTTTTTTAAAAATAATAATATCAAAGATACCYGTTATATAGAAACACCAGTCTCTTATATGTTAATACGAAGTAGTATATAAAATTAATTCAAGGAGTACTTGAGGCAGCTAGTTGTTGGTCTGTTTTGTAGTAAAAGAGACCGGTTATTTTATATAACGGGTATTTTATATCTATAATAGGATTTAGCTTTAAGTAGCATGACTTTTCAAGTAAAACAAACCGGTTATATCAAATAGTTGGTCTCTTCAGGTTTTTTTTTTTTTGAGGAAATTTTAAAAATTATAAAATAATAAACATGCCTCTACCTTGGTTCCTAATGGAAAAAATCGTAACTAATCTAAAGAAAACCGTTTTTTATGTGTAAGATGAATTATACTAAATTCGTCCCATTAACTTTGATCAAAATCAATTTAGTTATGTAATTTATTTATTTGCATAGATTTTGGATTAAAATCAAATTATGTACTAGATACAAAAAAAAAATTAGTACGTTCACAAGTAATCAACAATTAATGGTGACCCACCATGTCGAGAATCCTATCAGTGTTGGAACAACAATATAATCGGGCGCCGGACTGTACAGGATGCACAGCAGATCTCTTGCTATAAATAATAAATACGGCTCTTTCATCTCACAATTCATTCATCACGGTTATTGAATGCACATAACTTACATTTTTAAGCATCTTAGAACGTACTAACCCTAAAATTACTACGAAAGTGTTGTTTCTATTATGCCAAGAGACTACCTAACCTAGAGAATTGTGACCACTTTGCGTATCATAGTTAAACTGCTTAAAAACGGTTGTCCATGTAAGTTCTGATCATTTAAAAGTGATTACAATATATTCCGGTCTTATTATTAGGCAAATATATACAAATGATGTACAACCATGACAATGCGAAGTTAATAACAATTCAAAACATATATACAAACCAATTTTACCCTGAATCTGCCAAACAACAGCAATGTTAGTTCGTAATAAAAAAACGATGGCTGAGATGAATCTTTTCCGCCTGGGATCGCTATACAAGGACTCAAAAACAATGTATAGTTTCGTAATAAAACGAACGCGAATGAACCTTCCGCCTGGAATCGCTAAATTAAAGATAAGAAACGTTAGTATTCTGGACAAATGATATAATAATGAAAATGAAGATAAAGAAAGAACGAAACAAATAGAAAAGCGTTTGCTCACTTCCTACATATTTACATGGAATAATTAAAAGTGGAGTTTCTACATTTTTGTTAATTAAGAATTTGAAACTCAGCCAATAGTATATTTAATTAAGATTTGTAGTGTTTAATGAGAAAAGAGTGGTTGTTTATGTGGGAGTAATCTCAGGCAGTAATCCTGTGTGTTATGCTTGCTTGTTTGAAAGTCGAACAGAAGTCGATGCTTAGGATTACGTCAAAGAACGTCATGTATGTTTAGTAAGGGTGTTTGAGAGAGTGTCATGAGAGTAGAGGATATGAGGAAGTACGAAGTTAAGAACGGGGAAGATGGAGGAATAGCGTGTGTGTTTTTCTCGAATGAGCAGGCACGCTAATTTATATGCACGAGAGGGCACGAGGAGGAAAAAAAAGACGCCGCTTGGCGGTATATCGCAGACTCTGGCTGGTAGTTTTAGATTCTCACGCGGTAATTTTTGCAGCTTGTCCTGCGCGATTTTATTGTCCATGTATAACGTGATTTGCCTTGATTCGAGCACACCTAGACCAACCCGCTTGCTTCTCCAAGCAACGGATTTCTAGAGTGTTCTAGAAGGTTTCACGGTTATGTTCCTTTGGGTATTTTTGTGGTTATTTGTATTTTTTTTTGTATTGTATTGGTGGTATGGAAAAACTTAATAAAAAAAGTCTATAGAAGAAATAGTAGGGAAAAGTCAGAAAAATAGATGCTAAAAATTACTGGTGAGGTGGAGCTCAGAAAAGATGTGAAGAGGTTGATGAAAGTACGGAAATGAAAGAATCACTATCAAGTTATGAATTTGATGTTGGTTAAAAAGGCCATAAAAAAGGGAAAAGAAACGCTAAAATAGAAGAATTTAATTAAAAATAAAATAAACAGAACAATATTCTTGCCCGCCGCTTTGATTGTGTCCTTTGTCAATAGTTCCAGGTAGACTCGACGTATTGTCCAACTTTGTGTGAGTTCAAAGCCATTATGTTTCTAAGGTCGAGAACAGAATCGTGGAGACCGGCTATGGATTTCATCATGTGATTACTTCTGTTTGGGCAGGACACTTTTGAGGTGTCTACAATGAGTAAGCTCATTCCGTATATCACCTATTTGTGTTCGGGGTTCCATGTTTTCCGGGAAAGTGAAATTCCTTTAAATGTTTGTCTTGGTTTAGCACAAAATATTTTTCATTTTAGACTCCGAAGTGTGTGTGATCTTCACATTTTACTGATGGTAAAATAGAATGGTAATTTATTATGTTCTCCCAATTTTATGTGGGGCGGTTTTTAAAATTGGATATATTGTAATAAAAGTTTAAGAACCCGTACTAAGGATATACCCGTCGGAAATTGCAGGTTGATCAAAGACCGTTAAAATCTCTACTTAATGAAAAGTGTCGGCCTTCCTCTTTTCTGACTGCTGTGGTTAGTCTCCTCTAGGGGATTTTGAAGTTTTAGTCACTGAAAGTTAGACTATTTTCGGCCTTTTTTTTGTCTTTTATTTCAATTTCGTTTTTGTTCGTAGTTTGGTTTTTGTTTTTTTGTGTGTCTTTGCTTTAGTTTCACATGTGGTTGAGAGTTTCGTCCCAATTTTGGGATGGTGTTTGTCCCATTTTTATGGGGATTTTGGTTGTGCGAATCTGATGAGTTGAGAATTTTATTTAGTTGTGGTTCTTATTGATTTGGGGAAACGATGATTTGGAAGTCGGCTATTG
>SNQN01000353.1:96587-115743 GCA_008642245.1 Bassia scoparia | reverse complement strand
GCTCAATCCGGCGCGTTCTGATTTGATAAAGATAACAACCCAACTAGATGTTTTAACTTATTACACTTCGCCCGGGTAAACCTTACAATTATACGCCTCGACCTGCTTCACTAATAACAAAAATTAAGGAGTTTATGATGAAGAATAATACCAGAAATCGCAAATAATTGAAGAACTAATGATGAAGTATGAATAATTGAATTAAAAGTAAAGTAGTTTTTTAGAAGAAAAAAGTAATTCTAAACTAAACTAAAATCTAATATCTAAGTAGTTACAAATTAGGAAATCTCTCTTTAAATACTCTTGATTCCCAAGATAGATGGTTTGGTAAAGTTAATATATCTGGATCAAAGCCCAAAAGAAGATAATTAAAATCGAAAAATCGAGCTTAAACCGATCGGATTAGCCAAAACGATCGGTTCAGGTAAATCGCCGCAGATTCGCTGCTATCTTCCGAAGCGCCATACCTCGAGCCTTTGTTGTCCAAATTGTCATTGACCTTTCAAATCGAAGCATCGAAGCTAGTTCCAATGCAATTAGAATCACACCATCCGACTACAACTGACTTAGTGACCTAAATAGAGTAGCTTATGTCAAAATCGATGCCTTCGCAACAATCATTTCGCGTATGCTCCACTCATAGCTCCTCATACTCCTTCTAAGCTCCGTATGCGAAATGAGTCCAAATCACTCCAAAATCAATGAAAGCAACCTAAAACTCATTCCAAACACTAAAAACACACATTAGTGCAAGAGGGCCTTAATGGGGAAAAACCATATATCAAATACATACATTCAATGATTGATATTGGCAATTTTATAAATAATTAAATTATATATTTATAGGTAGGATCTTCAGTATTAGAGAAATGTATTCTTTATTAGCTATTGATCATAAATCCTTTAATTAGAAACTAAAAAATATTTCTAAATTTTAGATATTGTGTGATGATCGATTGCAAAAAAAAAAAAAAAAAAAAAAAAAAAAAAAAAAAATCCCTCTTTGACGGAAATTTTTAACAACGGAGGTTACATGTGTCCTCGTGATATTAATGCATTTTTTATTATTTGAAAATTATAAAATGAAGTATAATCAATCATATACTACCATCATAAAACCCGATTAATTAAAAAATTATTTTCAATACAACTTTTTATTAAAAATACAATCATTGATCATCTACAATCCCTTAATACACATAACCAAAGCAATATACAACGTTTTGAAAGCAAGATGAATGAGGTTTAGGTACTAATTAAATACTATCAAATTTAATGTTTGAGCTGCATAAAACTACTCCCTCCGTTTGATAGTACACATTACTTGCAACGATTGACACTTTATCTACTCTACGTTATGTCAATGTGCAGTTAATGTATACGAATGTTAGTAGTTAAATTGAGGGAACAACTGTATGGTTAAAAACACTAAATATAACTTTGAAAACCCTAAAATTGCATATTATTTGGAAATCCTGTCTTTTTTACATAAATGGTATCAATGTTAGACGCGATTGTCCACGTCTGAGGTCAAACTAACAAGAAACTGTTTGATCCAAGGTTAGACGCAATCGGAATCAAGCCTTCTGCCATAAGTCCAATAACCATCAAATGGATTGATATCACGATCTTGGCTCACCCATAATTTAACCATGATATTTTGCTCGTAGTTTGAATAATCATTCAAAATTTAAAATTTCACTCTACACTTTGCAAATTTTAATTAGAGAGAAATACACAATTTAATAAATTTTCATGTTTATTAGACGGAAAATGAAGCACCAAACACCCTAAATTCCAAAATTGGCTTGTATAATGCCCTCAGGAAGTATAAACTAATTGTGCGATTTACAAACGCTAACTATAATTTGCGTCAAAAAGCTGTTGTAGTTGTCAAAATTAAAATTAGAAAATGTGCTGAAAAACTACCTGCTTTTTTGCAACTTTAGAAATAAAACCCATTATTTTTTTATTAAAAATAACTACCCACTTTGACAAAAATTTGTAAAGCAAACCCAATTTCAATTCCGGCCAAAATTCCGGCAGAGGCCCAAACCTTTCCCTCCAAAACTCCCATATTTTGTGCAATTACCATTATAACCCTCTTTTTTACACCCATCTCTTCTTTTGAATCCTTCGTCTCACTCTCTTTCCTTCTTTGCTCCTTTCTCTTTTGCACTCTCCTCTACTATAAATGATTATATAATGTGCCATTTTAGTATTAATACAGTTAGATCTAATCCCAACTTTGAAAAAACTCATTAGCAACAATAACAATTAATTCTCCTCTAATTATGTTGTAAACTAGTTGCAATTGATCATTCAAACATTGTGGAGGATGACAGATCTTTTTATAGATTATTTAGTATACACAATTTCTTAAGTAATAATCTAAAATGTAACATGCATCCAATTCAATGCATCCATAACCAAAAGCTTCATTCCATGAATTGTACTTTCAACTCAAACACATATTGATCTTTCACCTGCCTCACCAAAATTAATTAAAAATTAAACTAAACTCTAATAAAAATCACATCTTTGATTAATTGACATAACCCCAAAAAATTATAAGATAATTGAATCACCATTAAAGAATAGAATCAAGGATAACCTGAATTCACTAATTGAGAACATACTGCTTCAATTTGCAGTATTGACCAACAGGCCATCACGCGATCTTAAAAATTATGTAGTGGTGAACCTTTCCTCTTTCATCTCATGAAGGATTTCTAGCATTCCCCATTACTTGATTCCTCTATCTTTCCTCAGTCCAGTATTGGTATTGTTACCGTTGCTTTGCTTCGTCGTTCTGTTTGTTTCGACTTCATCGTCTGTTTCCTAGTTTACTATTGCCTCGTCACTCTGGCTACCACTTCTAGTGTGTGGTGAGAGGTGGTTAGTGTGCAGATAACAGAGGAAGAGGAAAGAACCAAAGAAGAAAAGAGAGAAGTTAATTGAAGAAATGGGATATAAGCGTAATTGACATGTTAGGTTAATTTTTGTTGTGATCTTCTTTTTCTTGCGGGTATATTTTTTTGTCCGAAAATAAAATGGGTAGTGTTTTACAAAATTTTGTCAAAATGGGATAGTTATTTTAATAAAAAAACATAGTGGGTAGTATTTCGAAAGTTTGCAAAAAAACAGTTAGTTTCAGCAAATTCCTTAATCATAGTTTTCTTTTACATCATAAAAATTTTGACCCCACTTATGCCTTTAACATCTCTCCCATATGTCAATGACACTGGTGTCCTTTATTGCTGAGTTTTTTGGAAAATTAATAAAAAAGAATATGACCAGAAGGCCATGAATTTGTAAATCGCCGCAATTAGTTTATACTCTCAATAGTAAAGGACCCAAAAGCGGACTTGCTCGACCCGAGCGGGCCAAGACTAAAAAAATTACTTGGTGTGGGTCTAAGAATGCATGTCCAAGCCCTTATACAGGCTTGATTCCAAGCCTATATATACAAACCCCCCTATATTTGCAAAATACAACCCCCATCCATGTTTTATAGTTGTCAAATATTTATATCTATCTAATTTATTTATTAATGATTTTTATTTTTAAAAAATCATGCATGAGAGATAAGGGAGGGGAATATCTGTACCCATAAGATAGGGAAGGGGGTTGTATTTTGCTAGTAGTGGGATTGTACCTAATAATTTGCGCTTGAATTCTAACCCTTACCTGCCCTTTATGGCCGCAGTTGTTGCAGGGCTAACAAGCCTGATTTGATTATAAAGACATAATGGATTAAAGTTATAATTTAACAAATAAAAAATACTCCCTCTGTTTTTTAGTTTTAACACTTTCATTGGTATTGTTTTCCCATTAGTTGTTCAACAAACTAAAATAACTTTTACTACTTTATTTCTCTAACTTAATGAGAGTACTCCTTTAAAGTCAAACTTTCATTACTTTACTTAACCTTCACCCAAAATGACGTTTTCCAAAAAAACAATTACTCACGTATTTAGTCTTTACCTAATTTAGTTCAACTAGTTTTATCAAAACGAATCAACTCTCTAAACACCGTGCCAATGGTATGAACATCTATAAAAAAACAGTAGAAGTATATAAATATTGTCATTCCAAGCATGCAAACATTTCAGCCAATAATTTTAAAACACGATTGATGTCATCTCAACTGCTTATGTGCCAATCTTTCATTAAAAAATTCCTTGCCAAAAGCATTGATGAAATCATAAATAAAATTAATTTTCATAGGCAAAATTGCTCAACACCATGAACTTCGCTTAGTTGATTAAACGCAACAAATTAATGTGTTGGATGCAACGCGTGCCATGACTCACAAAAAAAAGGTGAATTTTTTCCCAAAAATCATAACTAACCAAAAAAAGTCACACTTCTTTTTTGCTCAAATATTGCCTCACTTTGGTTTTGCGAATTTGGAGCAATTTTTGGTGGGGTTGACTAGTGTGTTGAAGGTAGTGTAATTTAGCAAATGCTGGGACCAAAAGAAAATGCAATACTTTTTCTAATTACGTGCGGATCTAGTTCAGTGCACCCTAGTGGCACGGACATTACGTGCACCAGCTAAGCCTAGAAAAATTATAGTTCAAATTTTTTTTAAAATAATAATATCAAAGATACCGGTTATATGAACCACCAGTCTCTGATAGTAATACGAAGTAGATATAAATTAATTCAAGGATACTTGAGGCAGCTAGTTGTGATCTGTTTGTAGTTAAAGGAGACCGGTTTATTTTATTATAACTGGTTTAGATCATAATAGGATTTATCTTGAAGTAATGACTTTTCAAGTAACAAACCGGTATAATCAAATAGTTGTCTCTTCAGGTTTTTTTTTTTTTGAGGAAATTTTAAAAAATAAAAATAAGAAACATGCCTCTACCTTGGTTCCTAATGGAAAATCGTACCAATCAAGAAAAACCAGTTTTTTATGTGTAAATTGAATTATACTAAATTGCGTCCATTAACTTTGATCAAAATCCAATTTAGTTATGCTAATTTATTTATTTGCATAGATTTTGGAGTTAAATCAAATTATTGTTACTAGATACAAAAAAAAAATTAGTACGTTCATCAAGTATCAACAATTAATGTGACCCACATGTCGAGATCCTATCCACCACTGCTATTGAAGTGCCTAAGCACCTGGGGCACCAAAATTTGGAGGCAAATGTATTTTGTACTTTTGTGAAGGGTACTTTTTGGTCATGCTTGATAACATAATTAAAATATTGTAGGACGTGGCCGCGGCCTCGCGTATCAGCGGACGCGCGCTTGGTACTACATCGAGGGTGCTTTGCTGGGCTTGAGCCTCGACTGCCCGCACGTGGGCTTGGTGTGTTGTCGAAGTAAGGAGTCGCTCCGTGCCTATAAAGGTTATTCACGGACGCCCGAAACGTGGTGCCAATTAATGGCCCCACGTTCTGATCCAGTAACCAGTTACGTGGGTATCAGGGGACATGCGTACGAATCAGATCTGTAACCAATTCGCCCACATTAGCGACCTCTACTCGTCTCATTGCCATTCCATTTTCACGTTATTGAATGCACTAACGTTACATTTTTAAGCATCTTAGTACGTTTACTAATCCCTAAGATATTTACTCGTAAAGTGTTGTTTCTATATGCATCAGAGACTTACTAACTATGAAATTTACCAACTTGGGCGTATCATAGTTAAAACTGCTAAAAACGGTTGTCCATGTTAATGTTTTCTATCTTTAAAAGTGTTCACAGGAATTCGTCCGAGTTTGTTATTTAGCAAATATTACAAATGATGTGACATTGACCAGACAATAGCGAAGTTTAATACAATATTCAAACTATTAATACAAAACCAATCTTACCCCTGAATCTGCAAACCAAACACAATGTTATTGTAATACAAAACGAGCGAGATGAATCTTTCCGCCTGTGGATCGCATATACAAGACAAACAAAACAAATGTTAGTTCGTATTAAAACGAAGCGGATAATGAACCTTCCGCCTGGAATCGCTTAATACAAGGATAAGAATCGTTATATTGACAAATGATAATAATAATGAAAATGAAGATTAAAAAAGGAACGAAAACAAAGAAAAATCGTGTCACGATTTCCTACATTTACATGGAATAATTAAAAAGTGAGTTTTCTACATTTTTGTTAATTAGAATTGAAACTCGCCAATAGTTATAATTAAGATTTGAGGGTTTAATGAGAAAAGAGTGGTGTTTAGTGTGCGGAGTAATCTCAGGCAGTACATCCTTGTGTTATGCGCTTGTTTGAAGTCGCGAAACGAAGTCGATGCTTAGGATACTCAAAGAACTCAGTATTTTAGTAAGGTGTTTGAGAGATGTCATGAGAGTAGCAGATAGAGAGAATACGCAAAGTTAGAGACGAAAGATGAGAATAGCGTGTGTGTTTTTTCTCGAATGAGCAGCACGTAATTTATAGTGCACGAGAGGGCACGAGGAGGAAAAAAACCCCTGGCGTATATACGCAGACATCTGTGTAGTTTATTCTCGACGCGTATTTTTGCAGCTTTCCTGCGCGATTTATTTGTCCAGTTAACGTGATTTGCCTTGATTCGAGCACACCTGACCAACCCCTTGCTTCTCCAAGCAAGGATTTCTAGAGTCTTCTAGAAGGTTCACGCGTTTGTTCCTGGGTATTTTTGTGTTATTTGTATTTTTTTTTGTATTTATTGCGTGTAATAAAAACTTATAAAAAAGTCTATAGAAAAATAGTAGAAAAAGTCAGAAAAAATAATCTAAAAATTACTTAGGTGAGCTCAGAAAAGATGTGAAGAAGGTTGATGAAAGTAGGATCAATGAAGAATCACTTCAAGTTATGAATTTGATTTGTAAAAAGGCCTAAAATATAGGAAAAGAAACGCTAAAATAGAAAATAATTAAAAATAAAATAAAAGAACAATATTCTTGGCCCCCTTTATTGTTCCTTTGCTCAATATCTCCAGGTAGACTCGACGTATTTCCAACTTTGTGTGAGTTCAAAGCCATATTTTTCTAAGTCGAGAACAAATCGTGAGACGCGGCTATGATTTCACATTGTGATTACTCTTTTGGGGCAGGACACTTTTGAGGTGTCTACAATGAGTAAGCCATTCCGTTCCCTTTTGTGTTGGGGTTCTGTTTTCCGAAATGAAATTCCTTAAATGTTGTCTTGTTTGCACAATATTTTTCATTTTTTAACTCCAATTTGTGATTCACACGGAAATGGTATTTATATGTTCAATTATGAATGGGGCGTATTATTACTCCCATTGGATTATATTTAATAAAAATTAGAACCCAGCTACTAAGGATACTCACCCCGGAAATTGCAGTTGATCAAAAGACCGTAAATCTGCTAACTTAATGAAAAGTGTCGGCCTTCCTTCTTTTCTGCTGCTAGTGTTATTCTTAGATTTTAAGTTTAGTCACTAAAGTTAGACTATTTTCGGCCTTTTTTTCTTTTATTTCAATTTCGTTTTGTTCGTAGTTTGGTTTCTTGTTTTTTTAGTGTTGCTAGTCCATTGTTGAGAGTTTCGTCCCAAATTTTTGGATGTGTTTGTCCCATTTTATGGGGATTTTGTTGTGCGAATCTATGAGTCTGAGAATTTTATTTAGTTTTATATATTTTTGGGAAACATGATTTGGAAGTCGGCTATGGTTAGGGTTTGTCATCAAAACTGTTTCGATCGAAAATATCAGCGCATTTCGGCAGCTTCTCAAGCTTGGGAATTGAGTCATCAGACATCGAAAATGCATTGCTGGCGTCAACCTTAAAAGGTGGTGGAAAGGAGCTCATGCCAAAGTTGCATAATTTAGGGTATGCGTTTGATTATAAAGAGGTTATGTTATTTTTTGTTCTAATATTTAATGGTTACAGATCTATGTCGATTGTTAGATTCGATTATGACTATACTTTATGAAAATTAACGTTCCTGATCTTCGGAAAAGAGATCACGTCCCCAAATTCACGTTTCACACACATTTAGTTTCGTTTTCCCATTATACTTAATTAAAAAACATCTATAACTCAGTTTCAAGTAAGAATCGTTATTATAACCACTTTTTATTATTAATATTCATTTTTCTTAAGTCTCTTCCCATACAAAGGGGACGGAGGGATAAGTTACAGTAGAAACGTGGTCGATGTTGAAACAGGCAATGATAATGAAGACGGTATAGTATAAGAGCAACAAAGTTTGTCATAAGGGTCTTCCTACGGATGAAATATTGGTACCAACTAACAAACTGTAACTAGTAATCGAAATATCCTAGTAGAGTGCTATGTCAACTCCAATCGTCAATTTTATTAAAGCTCTTGTGAATCAATTGGGTGTATGATAGTCTATAGTTATATATGGAATAGGAATAGCATAGGGATCATGTGAAATACAGGAACTTACGTGAAAACTAAGAACTTAATCGGGACCGTCAGGATTTCACAAGAAGGTACAAGTCGCGATTAATCACAGGTATTATCTTAGTAATTTCAATTTGGGGATACATTGAAGGTTTATAAGGGGTACGCGTTCACTGTTCAATCAATACGTAGGTCAAAGTCTTGTGTTACCCTTTACTGCTTGTATGTACCCCTAAATATGAAAATGTACCCACTTATGTTTGGTTTTCACGTTCTCATATTATATGATTTCTCTTATATAATACAAATTTTCTTGCCAAACGATTAAATTTGCATTATATTTCACTTTTTTGTTAAGTTTTTTTATGAATAAATGTAGGTAAAATATTGTACATCGCACGAGCCCTAAACTAGTTATATCGAGATAAATAACGGTCCTGAATAAAAATGTTATTACTTGTCCTACCAGGACAACATTCTTGACATCACACCCTGGGGTCCATGTAACTTGCATGGACCCCTCCCCCCCTACACGAGCTTCCTTCCACCCATAGTGCTGACAAGCCCAAGGCAGTTTTTTAAAAGTTTTATTATTTTTCCCTTTTTTTACTTTTATTTTGTTTTCTCAGAAGTATCGTAACTCTATTTTATTATTTTTTCTTGTGAAGTTATTTTCGTCTTTAAGTTCCACATTTTTTTACTTTTCTTCATTTTCTTAGTATTTCATTTCCTTTTCTCCGTTAATCCATAACTTATTTAATTCTTTTTCTCACTACCTGTGAATATTCCAAATCAGTTAATTCATTTCACATTAATTTCACAATTCAATTTCAATGTTTAAATTGCGGGATATAACGTTGATTATCACTAATTCCCTTTTGTTCACAGATATTACTATGATGAAATAGCTTGAATTCCATACAAATGTTGAAGTTTAACATTGAAAAAAATGAAATATTGTCTGTGGATCTAGGATTTGACAATGGGGCGTCGAAGAAGTGAAAGTCAAAGATTAAAGGTCAAGATCCAGATAATCGTCAAATTTAAATGTGCATTGGGTATATAAAATTCAAAGTAGTGAATTAAACTAAAATAAGGTACTCAATAACATACTACTCCCGTCAAGCAATGTATAGGAAAAAAGTTGACTTTTCACGTATTTTGAGGAAAGAGATATTACCTAGTAAACGATCAAATTAATCACATAATTTAACATAATGAAGATAGATAATGATATGTTTATGTGTTAAATTATTTGATTAGTTTATCGGTTACTAGGTTAAATCTCTTCCTCAAAATACGTGAAAGTCAATTGTCTAGAATGTGGTGTACGGAGGAGTATGAATCGAAAAGGTGCAAGATTAACATATTCAATTACAATTTTTAAATTTGCAACCTACGAGACTTCAGATGTTGAAAACGATTAATACATCATCGTTATTAGCTTTAAGAACAAGTTCTCTTTCATAACAAGCTACAAGACATCATTCAAAAAATTGATCCACCTATGTCTATTCGCAATTATTTTTCAAAAAAATTCCATTGAAGAGAGACTCGTTTCACACTCAGGGGGCTACCGGGGGAGAACCAACACAGCCGTAAAAGCATGTAAACTTAAATTTATGAGTCGAATTTCGCCCTGTGTCAAACAAGCATTATAGAAAGTTCACGCAGAGATCCTTTACTCCTCTGAACATTGCATCCTTGCGAGATATCATCAACAAAAAGTTCAAGCCAACCGAAGAGCTACCAATAATTTGTGGAGAACTCGATTCGGTAAATCAGAAGCCTTACGATTTCTTTACATCAAGAAGCAAAAGATTAGCAGGATTAAAGCAACCATACAAGTAAGCAATTCCATGTTGATTCATTAAACCTGTTGTTTAGCTCTTGAAGTTGCAAGTCAATAACACTTAGAATACATTTCCACTCGGTTGCAATGAAGATTTGTGACTTTACATAGAACGCCTTGCTCTTCCACGAGGAACATAATTTTCATCTATCTTAGGAACTTCAACATCATGTTTAGCACAAAAAAAACACACACACACTTTCAAAGAAAAGCACATTTGTCATTCGCATTCTTGTAAACGTTTTTTTAGTTATAAACAAGAGTCGATTGCCGTTACAATGTTTTTCTTTTCTTTGTAACTGGACTTAACACCTTTGTGTACCCAAATATTCCAACATCAAGTGTGCCATTAAAACAAAGTCAAATGTCTCAAAGTATCCACAAATAGCTCGAGCTTTCCACGATCTTCCTTGAACCTTTTATCGTTCTCAATGTTCTCAAGTACTTTGTTAATTGTAGAAACATAGTAGTTATGTTCAAAATAGTTTTGAAGTGGACCCCCACGATTTCCCGGCCTCCCCAAACCAAGCTCTTGATTTAAACCTTGTCCACTTCAATTTCAGCCTGAGGCTATGCTTGTAAGACTTCTGAGCTGAATGTTCCGTAATATATTTTACGCTTACAAAAACTCTAATAACAACAACAAATATCCCATTTGCTCAAAAACCATATACAATCATCATTCTCCTTGAACCTGCGCAACAAGAGTTATTGAAGTTGATGTGCAAAACAATGAATGTAATAGGCACATTGTTCTCAATCATTATCAAGTCTTGAGCCCATTAATCTCACCCCTCATGTTACTAGCCCCGTTATACCCTTATCACGCACTTAGATTAAAGTCAATGAAAATTCCATAAGAAGACTCAATTGCTTCCTTAAGGGACAAAAGCATAGTAGTATCCTCAACATGAACGAGACCAATAAGCCTCTCACACCCCTCCTTTTGGAACATAACCCAAACATAAGGGCTAATTGTGTCTTTTTGGGATACATCACTAGACTCATCAGTAAATATTCCCAAGAATGAATCACCAAATCTTCAAGAATAAATTTAGTAGTTTCTTTGGCCAACAATGTCAATCAAGTCTTTTTGAATACTAGTGCAATCATTTGACAATTTTTGGAGCCTTATCTAAGACTACTTTCTTAACACGTCATTGTTTTCAGCAAGCCATTGTAAAAGCTCAAGAAAATTCCCTTTTATTAGTGAATCGTTACTCTCATCGTGGTCACGAAATACCAAACTTTGTTGCAAAATACCTTATACACTTATTGAATATGTTAGCGGACTTATAAGTAATAGAAGTCAAACACTGTGTCCATTTAATCCCATGAACAACTGAAGACTTGGATTTACGAAAATCTTTATACTTGCTAGTGCATCATTATGGGCACTACCCACCCCCTACATGTTTGTCAAATCTACTAGGGCTTTCGCCAACCCCTAAATCCTTCATTCACAAAAGCATCACCACCAGGACATGTAGTTTATCTTTAAACAATCAAAACAAAACAATAGGCAACATCTCGTTCTTACACTATACTCAAGCCAGTCATATTTTTTGAACCAGATACAATAAAGCGACGCATACCTCCACCAAGTTCCTTGAAGGAAGTTATAATCAAACGGCGACATGATTTTTTAGCTATTATCCTCTCCGGACAGCATCTCGATCATTATACGGATAGGATTCAATTGACATACACTTCCCTGGATGCATGTGGAAGAAGATCACATATCATGGCAGTGGACAAGTCGTTGTAGCTCTACATTGAGGAGTAGTTGGCGTGACAGTGAGTTAATTAAGTATGTTCTTGCTCACTATCTTCCTCTGTTGGAGGATTTGGTTTGGACTTATTTACTTCGTGGTACAAAAGATCTTCACATATCTGATTTGGAGTTTCCTTAAAGACGGGAAGATGACAGCCGGAGGACTTGTGACTTCCCTCCACTTCCTTCCAGAAAACTCCAAACTTCTTGATTTCATCACTCAATTACGAAATTATCAAAATTAATCAACAATTTCCCCCATAATTAATAAACAATTAACACTACTCCTCGTAATTCACAACTAATGAATTATTAGAAAAATCATTAAGCTCATGAACCATAAAACACTAACTAAAACACTCAATTTTGCCAATTATCAAATAATCAGACAATTATTCCCTAAATTAATCAACAATTAACAACTATGCAATAACTAACACTACAAGAAAAAGGCAGTTTTAGCGACCACCCTTTAGCGACCGCCTTTGTTAAAAATCGGTCGCAATTTCGGTTTAGCGACCGATGGAGACCAATTTGGTAGTCGCTAACCTTGGTCGCAATTTCATTTTAGCGACTGAAAATTTAAGTGGTAGTTGCCAAGTTTAGCGACTACCTAGCGACTAACTAGCGACTACTAAATTAGCGACAAACTTTTCATTTTAGAGACCATATAGTAGTTGCAATTTTTTGCGACTGAGATAATATGTTAGAGACATAACCAGTAGTTGCAATTTTAGCGAACTAATTATTGATTTGGCGTTCCAACATAGTAGTTGCTATCTGTAATAATGGGAGACTAGCATGTTGATTTGCTATTTTAGCGACTACTTATCATTTTAGGGCGAACAGCAATGGTGGTCCGCCACAAAAAATTAGCGACTAAAATAAATTAAATAGAGACTAACCTTTGGTTGCAATTTTTTGCAACTAACTTTAAAATCAGGACCAATTCTATCAAACTAATATATGAGACTAGATTATATAGGAAATGCAATTATTTACGGTCGCAATATATATAATGATAAATCCTTCCGATAAATTGATAAAAACAAGCACATAAATTGTTGCTCATTATTCATACAATAAACTTACAAATCCCTGCTCATCGTATTCCTAATAATACGACCTAGGTTAAAAGTTACTGACAATACATATGAGCTCTTTAGCTAATAACTGTTGCTTTTAACTACACTACAATAATAAAACCTTCCGATAGATTGATAAATTGTTGCTCATCATTCGTAACGATATTTTCGTCTGTTTCTGTGCAGTAGTATCGCAGTGAGCAGTGCAGCATGAGGGCAGCATACCGCATTGGTTTCTACCACTGCAAATGTAAGGACCATAATGCATGTACGGGAACCACACATACCTAGGCTAGGACGCAAAATATGAAGTAGCAAACAAAATTAAAACATTTACAATTTTTTTCACAAGTAGTGAATGATCTAAGAGGGACATTAGACTTAGGGAGTGTAAAGGATCCCAATTTAAGTAGTTCAATATGGAGGATAGTTGCGAGATAAACACTGATTTTCTAACCTTAATGCCTTCTCACTCATATCCATTAGGTATGCTTGATGCTCCTCATGTGTGTCACTGGCTTAGCTTATTCCTTAATATAGTAGACAATGTCATCAAGTAGGTGTCCTGCTCCCCACATCTTCAAAGGACAGAAAAACAAAACAATTAAAAATAAGGCACCAGGTAAAAAGAATTGCATTTCATAGAGATATACGCGAATACTTTAGTAGTAGTTTCTCACAAATAACTCTATTTCATAACATATTATTTCAAGAGAACATGAATCGAATAGCTTATAATATAGCCATGCACGCTTATAAATAGGCAATAAAATAAGAAGAAAACCACTACTCAATACCGAGTCATTAACATTTGATCTTCCAATCTATTTCATTCTATATTATTATAAAAAAACTAGACATGTTTTCATAAAAAAACAACATTGCAACTCATAAAACCACCAACGAAACAATAAAATCAAACTAACTCAACTACATCAATGCATAAGTTTTTCCATCAAAAACATGGTTTCAATGTTTCATATCAAATTAATTGAACATTGAACCACCAAACATCAAATCAACGATTCAGTAATTTCTTATGTTAAAAACTTATTAGTTATAACCGATAAAATTGCAAGTTTTACAACAATTCCAAAAACCATTGTACAATTCTTTTCAAGACAACAAAGACAAACATTAACCCAACAATCAACAATTAATTAATTATTCAATTATAAATTACGACAACAATTCTAAATTAAAAAAAAGGGAGAAACCTAACCTGTTAAACAAAGAAACTGAACAACAAGAACAACAGCACCTCAGAAACAAACAAGCAGTGCTTCTCAAGCTGAAAGTTAAATTAGAATACAATTAAATCTGAAAATTAAAATAAATTTAAAAGTAAATTTGAAAATCACAAATTAAATTAATCATTATAAAAAATAAGTATTAAAACTCAACACTATTAACAAATTAAATCCTTGTAAATTTATTATAAAAAAAGAAAGAAATCAGCCCGAACCCAAAAGTGTTCTTCTGAGAGTGACGTTAATGGTTTTCATAGAGTGTACGAGTGACTGTCTGACTCAGCAATCGTAGCAGAAGAGCCAAAACCCAACAAACCTTTTTATTCACCAAATCGACAGGTGGAGGCGGTGAGAGCACCATCCGCAGAGAAGGATCAGCTATACAACACAAGGAGCCACTGAGGCATACGGACGCCGGAACGACAATTCGTGACTGCGTACAGCGGAGGACGCAGCAACCCAACAGCAACTAGCCAAGGCGCCCAGTCGCCTAGAGATGGCAACCGGCGCTGGCGACGGCAATCACGGGCGACGACCAAGGGCCGGCACAACGCCAAGCCGACCAACTGACCAAGACGATTAAATCTAAAAATTAATTAATAAAAATTAAATTGAAATTAAAATAATTTAAAATTAAATCTGAAAATCAAAATCCACAATTAAATCAACAAAAGAACTCAATCAACAATATTCATCATCCAGTAGTAACATAATTGCCGATGGTCGCGTGGTAGCCTCGAGGTTAGATTATGGGTGGAGCCCGTCGGGTAGGTTAGAATTAGTTCGGTACGGCGAGCCGTGCTCAGGAATGTCCGTGATGGTCGTGTGGGCTCAGCGTCGACTTCAAGGTTGTGCGTGGATGGTGAGGTGGTGCTCGAGCACGTGATGAGACGAGGCGCGAGAGCGGCGTATGCGCCGGTGGTACAGTGGACTGGTCTGGCGACGTTGGTTACTGAATAATTGAAGAGAGAGAATGGAGTAGTGAGTGAGTATTTTGTTTGTGAGTAGAAAACTCTTCGTGTGTAACTGAGTAGATGGGTAAGGAAAGTGTAGTTGGTACAAAAGTAAAATATAAAAAAACTCCTAGCGACTACTAGGTAGTCGCTATAACGAAAAAGTAGTCCAAGTCTAGCAACTGACTTAGTATTCGGTTCTATGAAAAAAAGTCTTAGTCGCTATTAGAATTATAAATAGCAACAAAATTTAACATATGGTAGCGACTATCAAGTAGTCGCGTATAAGAAAAGGTAGTCGCAAAAAAAGACAATTACGACGACGACTTAGCAACCAACTATTTTTTAGTTGCAAATGTCAACTCTAGTCTCCTTCGTCGCTAAAACTAGTTTTTGCGACTACATTTTTGTCAGTCGCAATTTCAGTCGCTAAATTCGCCTTTTTCTTGTAGTGTAAATGAATTAATTAGAATAAAAGAATAACTCTTAAACCCCATAAATCAGTAAACTAAATAAACATTAAGCATACAAAATAAATAATAATACAATAAATACAGTAAACTAATTCAAAACATAAACTACAGTAACAATATAATCATTCACAAGATAACAATAATCAAATAATGAACAGAGAAAAAAATCACGAATAACAATTAATTTACAACAATCATACAATACAAGATTACAAGTAATCAATTATCATTAATCAAAACATACACTTAACAAGTAATCCAAGGTCATATCATTACATTAACAACAAGTAAAGAAAAATAATAAACTCTCTAAATCGCCTAATCTTACCGTTAGTTAACGGTGAGTCGGTTGTCTCGGTGATTCGTGATGCGTCGACGCCTCGGTAACTGTGCAAGCCGGAGTGTCGTCATACTGGTCGGCAGCAAAGGCAGCAGTGGCGACGGTGACGCGTGAGTATTGTGTTTGTATTTTTTTTTTTTGATGTAGTGAGAGAAATTGATTGGAATTGGGAATTGGGAAAAGAGGAGAGAGAGTGTATTTTGGCGTTTTGCTTTTACTGACTTGCAAGTTGCAAGCTTGGAACAACCAAACATGAAACATCAGAGCACGCGTGACTCCTTTACTTTTACTGATTTTTTTTTAATAATTGAACTTCATTTTATTTTTTTAATGGGGTTACATTGGTACCCTACGGTACCCACTTAAATCCGCCACTGTGAATATTGAAAACAAAACGTTGATGATTGGTAATTGTAAACAGAACATTGAATACAAAATATTAGAGATTGACAATTGTAAAATGAATATTTGATATTTAAAAAGGCTCCCAGAAAGATAATAATCTGAATAATGCATACGAAACGTTAAAGATTGTAAATCATAAACTGAATCTTTGCAATTAAACATTTAAAAAAATACATTCTTGTTTAAATTACAAACATACACACTAAAAATTATGGGACAAAAAAATCAAATATTGAATACAATATGCATGTTGAAGATTAATTGTGGTATACTGAATAATCATTATACATTTTAAAGGCCTCTTCATCTATCACTATTGACAATAGCATTCAACAACTCGGGGTGCTCTACCTCGCAAATCGAAACACAACCTACGAAAAAAACAGTAGCTAATGTTCAGATATATATTAAAGACTAGTCTTCAATAAATGGAAGCAAATGTTCAAGTCTAAAATTGGATTGATCTTTGAAGAAAAGAAAACTGAATATTGCATTCCAAAAGTTGAAGATTGATTACTGAAAACTGAATATTTATCACTGAACTTTTACAACTATATGTATAAGTTGAATATTGCATACAAAACAATGAAGATTGTGATTAATAAATWYAATATTCATAACTGGAAATTAAATTCAAAATTGAATATTGAATATAGGACGTTGAATATTCATACTTGTAAAGTTGAACATTAGTTACTGTAAATTGAAATTAAAAATGAATTGCATAAACCATACATACTAAACTCATAAAAAGTAAATAACAAATCTGCAATATAATGTTGATCACACGTCACATACAAAACTCAAAAATACAGATGATAATTTTATAAATAATAAATTTCAAAAATATAATACATAATTATTGAATGATTAACTTGAATATTGAATTTTTTTTTCAATGTCACAATCTTCATTAATTTCAGCATCAAGATCTTCATTCAATATTGCATGATTTTCATTTTTTGTGAATTATGATCATCATTCATCTCTATATTATGAATTTGATTCATCTTTTTCAAAATTACAATATAACAAATTTTAGGAGAGAGAATTTTTTTTCAAAAATTTGGGGAAAAAAATCAACACAATGTCTTTCTTAGGAAAGGGAAAATAAATTTGGGGTTTATTTGAAGAGATGAAAATGAAATGAAGTAATGCAAAAGTTGAGTTTTTTTTTGGGAAATTTCCTCAGGTAACCCCGAGGTTTGGCCTAATAGCTCTTATACACCTGAGGTTTCAGGATAGGATCAGGTAACCTTGAGGTCAGGGTATAATAGCTCACGTAACCCTGCCATTACTTTTTCAGTTAAAAAGCACTAACACCGTTACTTTTTCATCCAATTAACATTAAAACTAACTAATCAACCTAATTAACACCTAAAACTAACTAAATAAATAGTTAAATAATAATTATAAACTAATTAATTAACCCCTTCCTTCTTCCTCCCTCCCTATTTCCATGTGACCTCCATGACCTCCACCACTGCCTTCTTCCTCCTTCGAGCACCACCACCGCAGCACCATCCACCTCCAACCACCACGAACCTAACTACCCAGAATTGGACCTCACCATCGCAACACCTCCTTCGAGCACCTCCAACCTCCTTCGACCACCACCACAACAACACCATCCACCTCRTTCCATAACCACCACGCTTCCCCCATCCTCCTTCGTCACTTCTCCTTTGAGCCAATTTTGAGCAACCACGAGCACCACCATCAACCTAATTTCGAGCAGCCACGAGCACCACCATCAGCATCTCCTTCCAAGAACCCACGAACAAGTAATTCAACCCACGAACGATTCAGATTGGGGGAGTCGAAAACTGAAAACTCAAATTGCAATTCAACCTACGAACAAGTAATTCAACCCACGAACGATTCAGATTCGAAAACTGAAACCTGCAATTGGAGTCGATTACGCCAATTTGGTTTTGGTTCAATTGTTGTCTCGTTGTTGTTGCTTGACCTGTTGCGCTTTTCTCTCTATGTTATTGTCGTATTTCCAGCATTCAATTAATGGTTTGATTTTGAGTTTTTTAGATATATATATCAAAATTGTTTAGGGTATGAGACTAATTATTTAAATGAATGGTAGGTCATGTTTTGTCAATTGAGTAGGAAGATTGGATGAATCATTTGGTGTGACACGAAGAAGGTCACAAAAGTGAGAGAGAGATGAGGTTGAGATGAGAGTAACTATGAGTGTGTGTGTTGAAGAATATTGTAATAAATTTGATTATAAGAAAATGTTTTCAATTAGTTGTGTGGAATAGATAGATACGTAAAGAATAATGAAGCGAACTTTATTATATAGACAGTCTAGTAGTCGTAGAAAAGTCCTTATGTATAGTGTGGCTATTGCTTGTCAAGGTCATTACTTTTATTGTTGTAGTGAGGAGTGATGATAAGTTAACATGTTAGTGTGTGACTTATAATTTCCAGTATACTATAAGTATGTTTGACATTAAGCGAACATAATTATTATGTAAAGTTTGATAGTATGAATTAATTTGGTTTAGATAACTATGAGAGTATGTTTTCTCAGTTTTAAATCTATATTGCACTGTATTTTTGGGTTTAAACACTGGATGAGGAATAAGGAGAACTTTTGGCTTAATCCTAATTTGCGTTTGAGCCTCACGATAGCGATCCTGCTCATGTTTACTGTCGCA
>SNQN01000353.1:20358-90132 GCA_008642245.1 Bassia scoparia | reverse complement strand
TCCTTCTTATTACAAAAGGAAAATGATTTTCTTTTTCAAAGTGACAATTTTCTCCTTGAGGAAAATATTTTCCACCTCTTTCCAAAACAAACAAAGAAAAAACTAAAAGAGGAGGAAATCATTTTCCGGGAAAATGATTTTACCGTCAAACAAAACAGACTTAGTTCAAAATATCTGTCCTTTGTTTCTCTTCAATTTGTTTCTGTTTCTTGTTAACTTTTATACAGAGTATGTTTTTTTCGATTTATGGCAACATTATTTTCCAAGTAATTTATCTCCAAATTTGTTCTTTCAAATCTGTTTTACTCGCTATTTTCCATTTACCAATGATTTGGTGATGTGTACAAATTGGATCAAATGATGTTTTATAAACTCGTTATCTATTGCAATTACCCCTAATAAGGAATTGACGAACCTCAATGAGTCTGATATCCAAATTTTGTACTAAATAGATTAATTTAAGTTATTTTGTATATTTATGATTAGGTTATTTTGAAATGGGGCATCAATGACGATTAATACCTTTTTTATCTTGACCCATTGACTACTGAATGATGAATCTTATGGGGGAATTAATATTCCGAGATGCCTTTTTTTGATTATTTTTTTTAACAAAATTTTGTTTTTCTTGAAAACAAAAAAATTTAGTTTAAGTTTTTTGGGGTCTGTATGATATGTATTTGATTGAAACATCTGCAGAATTTTATATTGTTGACAACAATTAAACGCTGATGATCCCAATATTAATCACTGCAAAAGACTTTTTCTAGCATAGTTAAAATTGCCATTTTTTTAATTGCTTTTAGGGAGGAACATCGATTGTTCTCTGTGTGTTCTATTACAACCTATTCAAGTTGATTAGATATACCTAGGACACATTTAGTGTTTGACCTAATGTTTTGCAGGTTTTTTGGTTTCAATTTTACCCTTTTCACCTCAATGGAGACCAAATTCCATGTAAATTTTGAGCAATTTCGAGACATTTCTTTCCTGGTTTGTTTTAAACTCAACTCAATTGCCTAACGAGCTTTAATTAATGGATTAGGTAACTATAAGATATCCAAAATATCATTTTTGGCCCAAAAGATCCAGCTGTCCCAAATCGCTCACTAGAACAATATTTTAACTCCTCTTTCATCATCTCTTAATTAGGGTATTTCAGTTTCAAAATTTCTTCCGTCTTTTTCTTTCAATTTGTTTGTTGTTTTATGTTTTTCAATTTTATTCGAGCCATTATTTTCTCCAATGATTTGTTTCCCTTTATTTTTATTTTTAGTTTTTTCGTGTTTTCTTTACAAATGATTTGGTGATTGGTACAAAATTGGATAAATGATTTGTTTTTTAAACTGCGTTATCATCTGCAATATCCCTTTAAGGAATGAAGAAAACCTGCAATAATTCTAGATATCCAAATTCCGTCACTAAATAAAATAATTCATTTTAAAGGTTTTTTTTTGTTGTATTTTCATTAGGTAGTTTGAAATGGGGCATCAATGACGAATAAATCCCTTTGTATGCCTTGCACATTGACTGCTGAATGATGAATTTATGGGGGAAATTAAAATTCTGAGATACCATTTTTTTTCTTGTGTTTTGAAATAAGTTTGTTTTTCTTGAAAACAAAAAAATAAAATTAGATAAGTTGTTTGGGGTCTGTATGGTATGTCGTACTGAAAAATCTCAGAGAAGTTATATCGTTGACCAACAATTAAAAACGCTGGTTCCAATATCGATCACTGCAAACGATTTTTTCAGGCTAGTAAATTTTGTCAATGTTCTATTGATTCTGGGAACCATACCTGTTTTGTGAAATTGGAAACCCAACGTGTCTTCATTTTTCAACCTATTCACCGTTATTAGATTACGTAGGGCTAGGGCTGAGCACCGGTTCAAAACCGGACCGGGACGACTGGTCGGCGGACCGGAATCTCCAAAAACTTGGACCTGGACCGGATCTGAATTCATTCGGTCCGGACCGGGACCCGACCTCTTGGACCTGTTTTTTTTTTTTTTGCTCTTTTTTTATCTATGATATATATATATATATATTATATATATATATCAAGATTCAGTGAAAACACATGTTATATGAAAAACTGAAAATTAAAATAAATGGGTCATTTTACATTTTAAGGGACAACAATTAGTAAAGGGGTACACAGCTTTCAGTTACTCTTCATGATACAGCGTACCCTTGTAAATTCTTAATGTACCCACAGATGAAATACAAAGTATATACATTTTAAATCGTGACTGTCCATCTCGAAATCCACGGTCAAGATTAAAAGTTTAGTTTCACCAGTTTGTGTTTTCACTGATCTATTCCAATTCTTTTGTCAAATTTCGATAGTTGAAACTATCAAGTTCCCAAATCAATTAAAGATGTAATGATCATTGCATGTCAGAGTGATTGTGAATGAACCATGATAAATAATTCAAACATACTTGTCATGCAGGATGTGCACAATTCTCCAATAATCGTCGAATTCAAAAGCAGATTGCGATATTAATCTATATATTATTATTATATATATATATATATTATATATATATATATAGGAATAGAATAGGAAGGATCATGTGAAAACACAATCTTTGGTGAAAATTAAAAACTTTTAATCTTGATCGTAGAATATTTGAGATGGACGGTTTACGATTATCTATGTATTATACTTATATTTCAATCTGGGGTACATTGAAACTTAAAGGGGTACAGTGATTGTTCATACAACAGTAAGTGAAAGTCATGTGTACCCTTTACTACTTATATGTACCCTCTTAAAATATAAAATGTACCCTATCTTATTTTTGGTTTTTCACGTTTTCAATATAACATGTGGTTTTCATTGGATCCTGACTCTCTCTTATATATATACTAGTATCATATGACGCCATGCGTGCGTCAATTAATTGCACAATTAATTTTAAATTCATAAAATATAATTATTAAACGGTTTAATTTATCAATCGATCATCATAAAATCAATCAATGAATTATCGTGATGTTTACGCACATAAATTACAAAATAAGGCAAGAAAGTAAATGGGTTTTAGAGTTTTAAATTTTAAATTTTATTGATGAGCATTTAGATAAACATAAAATTTGTGATTTTTTTTTCTATTGATCAATTCATTTTGTACATTATATTTTCAATCTATATTTTCATTAAATTCTAATTAATATGATTGTTGCATATTTGAATATATTGTCTTGCCATTTATTAGTAACCAATTTTTTTCAATATACAAATTTTCTTTGTCAATTTATTACTTTGGCATGTTTATTTTGAACTTTCTTTATATGGATATTTATTTTGAATTAGTGAGGTAGTATAATAGAGTAATTTATTTTTTTTGTGGCTAGGGGTAAAAATGTATATTTCAAGGGGACACCGTTGCTCCTCCCTTGATTATATATATTACTAGTTTTTATTGCACGCGATGCGTTGCTTGTATTATGAAAAAAATATCTCGTATTTCATCAAAAATGATTATATGAGATGTATCATAATAAAAGATTTATAGCTAAGTAGCAATACAATTTATCTGAATTGTAATTATTTTGTAAATAATTATGTTTTCAAAGTTGAAATTCAAAATACAATATTAATGTTTAATAACAATTGATAATAATGTTCATTGTTTATTATTTTTTGACTCAATTAACTCACATAATTAATGCAATTTATTTATCACATAATTATTAAAGGATCAATCTCATATTTTTAAATTTCTATTAGGGATATAAAAGTCTTTTAAGAGGGGGACACCATCTTCCTCCCCCCTTCCCTTATATTAATAGAGATATATATATATCCTTACATTATAATAAGTTTGTACCAGTTACTATTCATTGTGAATAGTATGAATAGTAACTCATCTCAGCATCCAAATTGTTTCAATCCGAGCCATTGGTTTGACATTAACGTTATTCATTCCTACCCATTTCATTCTAACGCAACTCACTTATCTCTTTTCTTCCTGGAAAAACCCTAGCACCACTCCTCTTGCTCCCTCCTCTGTCGAGCTGCCACCCTTGCCTCTTTCTCCCTCAATCCAACCTCAATAGTATTTTCATGTCGATGATGGTGTGTTGAAGTTGTTGTTGCTCCTCGACGGCGTGCTAGTTTGCAGCTAAAGGTTAAGTTTTTTTTTTTAATTTACAATTTGCTACCCTTGCTAACTTTTGTGTTCAGCAAATTTGGGTACTTTTTGGTTGGTTTTTTCTAATTCTTTGTGGTGTTTTTCGATTTCTTCATTCAATTGATCGTTGTATTAATAATTGACTTAATTGGGGTTTTTTGAGTTTTGGGTTTGTACGAATTGGGTTCTAGGATTTGGGGGTTTTTCTGATTGTTTTAATTCTATTTTCTGAGTTGGTCTTGAGTATTTGGATAATCGTCTTTTATCTGTTTAATTGTGTGCGATTAATGGTGTGATGTTCTTATTTTTCTGGGTTTTTGTTGTGTCTTGCTTTTTTTTGGGATTAATTGGGTTGGTTTGTGATTGTTATTATTGTGTCGATTAATGTGTGTGATGTTTTTGTGAGGAGATTTGTTGTGGAACTTGTATTGGAAATTGATAAACTTAGTCTTTTTATTTGTTATTAGAGAGGATTTGTTATTGAAATCGATCTGAACTTAGTCTTTTTTTAAAATCAGAGAGGATTTGGTCGATCTTGCATTTCCCCAATTTAACCTATTTTTTCATTCATCAAAGAATCAGGTTGGATGTGTTGGTCTTACATATTCAGTTTTCTTCCTTATTATTTTGATATGTACTTTTCAATTATGTTGTTTGATTATTTTCGTGATTACATCCTGATTTTATTCCTGATGTTGCATTCAAGTTCTTTTCTTTTTGGGTAGAATCTCTAAAGAGATAAAAGGCCAAGATGAAAAAAAGCGCGAAATCTAAGGTACTCCGTATTTCTATTTCTTTCTCATGTCCTTCAATTTCGATACAATAATGTAGATAACTTTGGATTTTTATGCTGACCACACAATATACAATTGGGTTTTATTTGGGAATATGAATTCTGGGTTTTATGTTGTTTGATGTTGAATAGTACAAATTTCACAACATAAAAAGTCCCCCGGGTTGGACCTATTGGAAGCATCTTTAAGCACTTAGATTACCTTATTATAGATTTGGATGTTGAAACAACAAGTTTACCTGCTACATATTACAGATGAAGGAACTGCATTGGTCTAGCAACTGAAGATGCTGCTATTAGTAAGGTGACGCTCCATTTGCTTTTCCGACAATGCTGATTTGTGTTTTCGCTTTTCTGATTCATATTTTCAAATCTGAACTTTATTTCAAATAATATTAGGGTTTGATGATTTATATTGATTATTGTTGTGGAATTTTATTGATTCGGGTGTGAATAATGTTATTGATGTGGTTTGTTTGCTGTTTATTTAATTTTGGCTATTTTTAGACGATTGCTTTTCTGATCTGTGAATTCTAAATTGATTTCCTGAAAATAGTTTAGCTTGAGTTTGGATTCAAATCCAGGAATTGAAATTCTTGAATTGGAGTGTTAGGGGAAAAACTTGGAAATCGATTCTTGGATTTGAATTGTGAAATTATGCAACTGAGAACCTTCTAAAATCAGTTGACAAAAAAGATTAAACTGATGGTGGATTTTCTGTAGCTGATATCTGCATGAAGTCTCTGGTGAATAGATATTTCTAATTGTTTCATAGCTTCATATTGATTGTTTCGAGAAACCCATTGCTCCATTCTCGAGGCTTGTTGCTCATCTGGTTCTTTTTTCTTTCTGCAGACTCGATATCAGCAATGTTGTAAGACTCCTTGTTATTGTGACTGTTTACCATTTTTTAATATATTATGCTATTCTTTTGCACTTCGTTAGATTATATAAGGAATTAGGCTTGCTTTGATCGTCAAGATTTGTAGCAGGCAAATCAATTGGTTACAATTATTGGTGAAGACATCCAATTCAGTTGATGATGGGACCCAACTTGATATATTCTAGTTTCAGGAAAATTGAGGATAGTAGAAGGGACTATAGAAAACCGTAGAGCAAGCCTCATCATAACGCACGAAGCTGCCTATTGTTGAGTCCCGGAGCCGTAACGTACTCAGCATGGCCATTTTCTTAATCAACTTGAAGCCGGGTTTGCGAATTTTACCCACCCATTTCCCCCAAACCCCCTCTGGCCTAATCTCTGATACTACAACTCAAGTTCTCTGGACCGCCCTTACCGCCTACCTATACAACACCCTTTTTGATCCCTTTGAAATCCGTACTAGGACTTCGCTCCATAACTGTCTTCCATTTTGCTAATAGTTTCTAATGTTAGTGCGCTGCATCTGGCTTCCTTTTCTTCCTCTGCTTGGAAACCCTTGAGCACCAAAGAAACCACGTAGTTACACTGAACAAATATCATTGAAAATATCACCTCTTTCAATATAGTTGTGAGATTGCAAAGACTTAACATGAGGGGCAGAAGATGGCATTCAGCGGGCCAGTTTATGTGGGGTACATAGACAGCACTTTTATGGGTATTGATTCAATTGTTGTCTAAAGAAGATTTTGGAGCCAAATATTATTGTGGAAGAAAAGCAAATTGCTTTGGGAAAAAAAAAAAGGGAGAATGTAACAAAAGTATTATGGATAATGAAAGTGGGAAACCTAAAAAAGTGAATCTCCATACCCCATTTTAACATGGAATGAATGAGAGGGATGATCAAAGGTAATAATCAGCATGCAGTTTTCTCCAATCCCATTTTTGTTAATTTTTAGTATTGAGTTTCTGTATCTCTTATCAATATGCAATTTTAATAGTAAGATGTAAATGTTTGTCATACATTCCTTCTCTCAAGGTCACATGGGCACAGGTGATGATAAGAAATGTCTTTCTCATGTCTCAGAAGAGACTAGGACGCATTTGGTCAGTCACTGCCACCGTTTATTGAGAAATGGGAAGTTTACACCTACAAAAAACCCCTGCCAAATTTGCTGAAAAGGAAGCCGCCATCCATGCTATTAGTGAAAGAACGCTAAATGTGCATAAGTGTCTTAGAATTTTGGAGGAATCCACTCAAAAGAATTTTATATAATAAGCTATATCATCAACTGATACATATAAATTCATGTAAATAGCTTATAATAGCATAAAAATAAGTTAATGATTAATTCATGTAATAGCTTATATCATTTTTACAATTTTTTAAAAAAACAAGAGTTGAATCGTTGTTCGCTTGACTTGTTGCTTCACTATATTATGGAACATAGGATAATGAATGAATTATATTTATAATTGTACATTTACGTTAAGCACACCGTCCGGGCACCCGCGCACTCGCGCGCGGTGCACACGGCATGTATATATACTATTATATATATATTATATAGGTAATATTATATATTAGGTCCACCCGGTCCCGACTGAAAAACCCCCGGTTTTGGACCGGATCGGACCCGGAAAAGGTCCCTAATTCTTTTGACCTGGCGAGAATCGGTGGTCGGTCCGGTATAATTTAGGCTCCGGTAAGGAAATCAGGTAACCTAATTCCAAATTCAGCGGTCCGGGCTAGGGCAAATCACGGTAACTAATGTTTTGTAGGTTGGCTCTCTGGCAAAAGTGAATTGGAAGTTTGCGAAAACTCGAATTCGGAAAAGAAGTTTTACAATAATTAATTTTCTCTTTTTTTTAAGTTAGATTTTTTTTTTCGTATAATTTTTAAATTTTGTTGGAAAAAAACCATTTTGCGGGACTTTTTTTTTAAAAAAAATTAACTTTAAAGAAAGAAGGAATGTAATTTTGTATGTTATCTTTCTCACCTTTCAATGGTTTGCTAAGTTGTAAGTTTTAATCATTTATAAATTTGCGCACAATTAATATGTTGCAAACATTGGAAATTCTAGGATGTTTGAATAAAGCCAAAAAAATTTTTCTGAAATTAAGGGCCCTTTAAATTATAATAATATATTTAATTATAAGTTAGTATTTGATTACGGCGTATAGCCTTTAGATTTTATATTATTTTGCACTATTTCATATAACCCAGAATATTCTTTCTGCCCCGTAAAAAGTTGATTTAAATCGTTGTTTGATTGATTTTAAACCATTCAACATGTTTTTTGAATACTAACTATGCATTTACAAACAACATGTTCTCACGGACACGTTTAGTTTCCATGTCCTCATACCTTCCCCCTAACTTAAGGGTGTCAAATCGGATAGTTGGTATAGTTTTTAGGTTAAACTCAATTAGGTTACAGTTCATTCCGGTTATGCTCAGCGGGTTGTCTCTTGGATTTTCGAACGGTTCAAATTCTTGTTCAATTGTCAAATTTCCGATGTCGAGCCAAAAACAATTTACTTTTTTTTGGGCAAGTTCTAGATTCAGTCTCATGACTATGCTCTGGACTCGTTCAAAATCATTTCGGCCCGAAAAAGCGTGGTCTAGCTGTTCAATGTATATTCCCATGAACGGTTTTGATTCGTTGTTCAATGATTATTAATATATTATGTATCTCTCTTACTTAATGTTTATAGGTCTATTTAATTTCTAAACTTTTTTTGATGAAAAATGGAAGCATAAGGTAGAATTCTTTAATCCAGCAAAATTGGCCCAACACTCTGAACTATCTGTTTAGGTGTGCCAACCACCTTGAACTCTGCTTAGTTAGTTAAAACAGCACAAACTAATGGTGGTGCAAATAACATACCTTTTACTTACTTCCCAGACGTTATTCTTTACCAAAAACGGTAGTTTTTCCACAAAAAAAATCTACATTAAATTAAAAAGTGCATAACTTTAATTAGGAGTTAATTAATTTTTTTTTTTCAAATAAAACATGTTTTTTCGGTGAAAGTATCAAGTACATGGCTGAAAATTCCGAGTAAAGTAACACATGCCTGCACCCAATAAAATTAGTTGTGGTGTTTAACAATTACCACGGAAGTTGAGCAGTGTTCGGCTGTACAAAGCATAGTTTAGTAGTGATAGACCAATTTTGTCTTTTTATTTATAAATGTTTTTAATAATTAAGTTTATACAAGTAGATGTCTGTAACAATTTGAGACGAAAGAAAGAAAAACAACGAACTGACGCAACCGTCGTGCGCGCGTAAAGGCGCAATCTACATCAAGGGAACCCTTTTATTTTTTTCACCTACATTCGTCATTTTCATTAAGAAAACCCAACAAAACTTAACTATCGTTTTCTTCCCAATTTTACCCAATCAACAACTTTCACCTTTTTCTTCCAACTACATCATCATTTCGCTTGTCTTTCACATTCTTCATCTCTAACCCAACCAATCATTTTCTCTCCAATCTATCGCTTTTTTCAATTCACTAAAAAATGGGTCTTTCATTTTCAAAGCAGAAGAAAAATCAACCCAAAACACCACGCATCACCACACCACACGCAATACTCCACCACAATTCACCACCACCTCCACCGCGCCGCCTCATCGTACTTCCTACACACCCGTCCCCCGCCAACCACTCCATCTTCCGCGCTATCGAGCCGTCCCTCCGTAACTCTGTATCACCCACCAGCCATTCCTCCGCCACCGACCGCAAACTGGGTTATGTGCATTTTTCCCTCCATGCGTACCCAGTACCAATTACCATACCAGCAGAGAGACCGCCAATTCAGTCCAATCTACTATTTACAAGGGTGGATCTATCAGATATAATTACCCGATCAGATGTGGGTCGTCCTAATATACCCCTTTTTCTGCATATTATGGAAATGGTGTCAGATGACGGGTAACCCAGTTCGCGCAAATCGGCAGTTGCGCCGCCCACACCAGTGTACGTGGAGCATCAGAAGTGCTAGGTTACAATGTCCAAGATGATGTTAATGTCATCAAGGGATACTATTAAGCTTGAATCTGTATTAGTTGATGAGAATTATCTGACCATTTCTTGGTTTCTTTCGTTTTTGATGCGCCATTTTGATGAGAATGTTAGTCAATTTTCTCTTCTTGATTTTATAATGCATATGCTTTACTTCTTTATATGATTGTGACATTTTACTTTTGGTTTTTAAAGTTAGAATTATTGCTATGTGTTATCGTATCTTTTGAATGTGCAATATTATATGAAGCCAATTGTGTTTTATGTGGTATGGGTTTAACAGGGAGGGTAATGAGTTTCTGGTTTTGAATATGAAGCATCATATTGATCAGGTTTGTAATGTGGAGGATTGATAGTTTCTGGTTATAGTTAATTTATTGCCTTTCTTGTATGTTGAAATGCTTGGTCTTAACCTTGCGTCTCTCAAGCACCTTTGTAGGTACTGAGACATGATTAGCATTGGTTTGTTGTGTATTCACTGATAAGTTTGGTATCTAAAGCAATCTCATGTCAGTGTATCCTCAATGAATGTGACTGATCCATCTATTGCCAAATAGAACTAATTTGATAGTTAAATGAGTCCAATCATTTTTATATTGGTTTCATCATCAATGTATTTATACTTATATTAGATGAAAAGTTTGAAGGGAAAAGAGAGGAGGGATCTAGGAAAAAGTGTGCAAGGAAAGGGACGGGCAACATGGGCAACTGTCCCTCCCTTCCTTATCTCCACCTCTTCCAAAAAAGGGTACAAGAGTGTAAGTCAATTTTTGGTGGGAGGCAACATTAAGAGACAAGGGAAGTGATGGATAATGTGGTGACTTCGATTTATCGTTATTTGAATATCAAGAGGAGGAAATCGAGAGGGGAAAAACTGGAGTGCTATTAAATTGTAAGAGAATTTAATCTATGTAACACTAGAGAGATTTAGGAATGAACGTCTTTTTTATTCCCCCTCTTCGCCTCCTGCCGTCCCCTTTCTCCTATTTTATCCTCTTTCTTTATTCCAAACACATTGTTAGTGTTAGTGTTCTGACTAATGTGAAAATGCTCATACTGTTTGGCTCGCACAATCGTCAAAGACTTCATGAAAAATCATGCCATATGATTTGTTGAATGAGTTTATATTGTGCAGGGCGTTGCGCTGTGCTAGGCCAATTGTAGTGTGTACTGAAAGAACGCTATCATGTAAATCTTTATAAGATAGAGATTTCTGTAATTGTATCATAGTTCTCATAAATTTTAAAGCACCTCGAGATATAACGATCTTACAGTCAGATACGTGTTCCAATATGATGCTATTCTTCTCAAATTAAGAACATGGCAAACATAAAGGTGCACTGTGGTGAGACGTATACTTGTTCCAAAAAGTGAATCCTTGATCATTTAGGAACCAACCCAAGATGTTGTAATTATATGTGAGTTCGATACCTTTTATTTTAGGCACTTTTCCACAGCAATTAATTGTCTCTATTTATATTATCTATTTAATTACTTATGTTATTTTCCTTACCATTTTTTTTGTCTACTATTTGTGTTTCTCAGTTTATGCTTGCTGTCTGACCTTCAGCTATGCACTATTCATAAACCGAACAATTGTATCCAATGATGGTTAGTAGGCTCTCTCTCATCATTTAATAGTTGTGATGTTAATCATTATTTAGTTAAGAGGGAGGAAAATCATTTTCCGGGAAAATGTTTTCCGTCAAAACAAACAAAGCCTTAGTTTCAAAATATCTGTCTTTGTTTTCTCTTCAATTTGTTTCTGTTGTTAACTTGTTATACAGAGTATGTTTTTTTCGATTTTATTGAGCAATTATTTTCCAAGTAATTTATCTCCAAATTTGTTCTTTTCAAATCTGTWTTATCGTATTTTCCTTTACCAATGATTTGGTGATTGTGTACAAAATTGGATAAATGATGTTTTATAAACTGCGTTATCTATCTGCAATTTCCCCTAWTAAGGAATTGACGAAACCTCAATGAGTCTGATATCCAAATTTGTTACTAAATAGAATTAATTTTAAAGTTATTCTTTGTTATATTTATGATTAGGTTATTTTGAAATGGGGCATCAATGACGATTAAAATCCTTTGTTATCCTTGCACATTGACTACTGAATGATGAATCTATGGGGGAATTAATATTCCGAGATGCCCTTTTTTTGATTATTTTTTTTAACAAAATTTTGTTTTTCTTGAAAACAAATAAAATTAGTTTAAGTTTTTTGGGGTCTGTGATGGTATGTTRTGTACTGAAAATCTCAGAAATTTTATATTGTTGACAACAATTAAAACGCTGAGATCCCAATATTAATCACTGCAAAAGACTTTTTCTAGCATAGTTAAAWTTGCCATTTTTTWWAATTGATTTTAGGAAGAGAACATCGATTGTTCTCTTGTGTCTTCATATTTCAACCTATTCAAGTTGATTAGATTACCTAGGACACATTAGGTTTGACCTAATGTTTTGCAGGTTTTTTGGGTTTCAATTTTTACCCTTTTCACCTCAATGGAGACCAAATTCCATGTAAATTTTGAGCAATTCGAGACATTCTTTCCTGGTTTGTTTTAAAACTCAACTCAATTGCCTAACGAGCTAATATGGATTAGGATATAAGATATCCAAAATATCATTTGGCCCAAAAAGATCCCAGCTGTCCCAATCGCTACTAGAATCAATATTTACCTCTCTTTACATCATCTCTTAATTAGGGTTTCAGTTTCAAAATTCTTCCGTCTTTTTCTCTTCAATTTGTCTGTTGTTTTATGTTTTCAATTTTATTCAGCCATTATTTCCAAGTGATTTGTTTCCCTTTATTTTTATTTTTGTTTTTTCGTGTTTTTCTTTACAAATGATTTGGTGATTGTGTACAAAATTGGATAAATGATTGTTTTTTAAACTGCGTTATCATCTGCAATATCCCTTTAAGGAATTGAAGAAACCTCAATCATTCTGATATCCAAATTCGTCACTAAATAAAATAATTCATTTTAAAGGTTTTTTTTTGTGTATTTGTCATTAGGTTAGTTTGAAATGGGGCATCAATGACGAATAAATCCTTTGTATCCTTGCACATTGACTGCTGAATGATGAATTTATGGGGAAATTAAAATTCTGAGGATACCCATTTTTTTTCTTGTGTTTTGAAATAAGTTTGTTTTTCTTGAAAACAAAAAAATAAAATTAGATTAAGTTGTTTGGGGTCTGTATGGTATTCGGTACTGAAAATCTCAGAAGTTATATCGTTGTCAACAATTAAAACGCTGAGTTCCAATATCGATCACTGCAAACGACTTTTTTCAGGCTAGTAAATTTTGTCAATTTCTATTGATTCTGGGAACCATACCTGTTTTGTGAAATTGGAAACCCAACGTGTCTTCATTTTCAACTATTCACGTTATTAGATTACGTAGGGCTAGGGCTGAGCACCGGTTCAAAACCGGACCGGGACCGACTGGATCGGCGGACCGGAATCTCCAAAAACTTGGACCTGGACCGGATCTGAATTCATTCGGTCCGGACCGGGACCCGACCTCTTGGACCTGTTTTTTTTTTTTTTGCTCTTTTTATCTAATATATATATATATATATTATATATATATAGTCAAGATTCAGTGAAAATCACATTATATGAAAAACTGAAAATTAAAATAAATGTGGTACATTTTACATTTTAAGGGAACAACAAAGTAAAGGGGTACACAAGACTTTCAGTTACTCTTCATGAATACAGCGTACCCTTTAATTCTTAATGTACCCACAGATTGAAATACAAAGTATATACATAGTTTAAATCGTGACTGTCCATCTCGAAATCCACGGTCAAGATTAAAAGTTTTAGTTTCACCTAGTTGTGTTTTCACATATCTATTTCCAATTCTTTTGTCAAATTTCGATAGTCTGACAACTATCAAGTATCCCAAATCAATTTAAAGGATTGAATGCATCATGCATGTACAGATGATTGTGAAGAACATGATAATAATTCAAACATACTTGTCATGCAGGATGTGCACAATCTCCAATAATCGTCGAATTCAAAAGCAGATTGCGATATTAATCTTATATATTATTTATATATATATATATATTATATATATATTATATAGGAATAGAATAGGAATAGGATCATGTGAAACACAAATCTTTGGTGAAAATTAAAAATTTTAATCTTGATCGTAGAAATTTGAGATGGACGGTTACGATTCTATGTATTATACTTATATTTCAATCTGGGGTACATTGAAACTTAAAGGGGTACACGTGATTGTTCACAACAGTAAGTGAAAGTCATGTGTACCCTTACTACTTATATGTACCCTCTTAAAATATAAATGTACCCATTTATTTTTGTTTTCACGTTTTAATATAACATGTGGTTTTCATTGGATCCTGACCTCTCTATATATATATACTAGTTCATATGCACGCCATGCGTGCGTCAATTAATTGCACAATTAATTTTAAATTTCATAAATATAATTATTAAACGGTTTAATTTATCAATCGATCATCATAAAATCAATCAATGATTATGCTGATGTTTACGCACATAAATACAAAATAAGCAAGAAAGTAAATGGGTTTTAGAGTTTAAATTTAAATTTTATGATGAGCATTAGATAAACATAAAATTTGTGATTTTTTTTTCTATTGATCAATTATTTTGTACATTATATTGTTTCAATCTATATTTTCATTAAATTCTAATTAATATGATTGTTGCATATTTGAATATTTGTCTTGCCATTTATTGTAACCAATTTTTTTTCAATATACAAATTTCTTTGTCAATTTATTACTTTGGCATGTTATTTGAACTTTCTTTATATGGATATTTATTTTGAATTAGTGAGGAGTATAATAGAGTAATTTATTTTTTTTTTGCTAGGGGTAAAAATGTATATTTCAAGGGGACACCGTTGCTCCTCCTGATTATATATATACTAGTTTTTAGTTGCACGCGATGCGTGCTTGTATTTATGAAAAATATCTCGTATTTCATCAAAAATGATTATTATGAGATGTATCATAATAAAAGATTATAGCTAAGTAGCAATACAATTTATCTGAATTGTAATTATTTTGTAAATAATTATGTTTTCAAAGTTGAAATTCAAAATACAATATTAATGTTTAATATACAATTGAAATAATGTTCATTGTTTAATATTTTTGATCAATTAACTCACATAATTAATGCAATTTTCATTTATCACATAATTATTAAAGGATCAATTCATAATTTTTAAATTTCATTAGGGTATAAAAGTCTTTTAAGAGGGGGACACCATCTTCCTCCCCCCTTCCCTTATATAATAGAGATATATATATATCCTTACCTTATATAAGTTTGTAACCCAGTTACTATTCATTGATGAATAGTATGAATAGTAACTCATCTCAGCATCCAATTGTTTCAATCCGAGCCATAGGTTTGACATTACACGTTATTCATTCCTACCCTTTCATTCTAACGCAACTCACTTATCTCTTTCTTCCTGGAAAAACCCTAGCACCACTCCTCTTGCTCCTCCTCTTCGAGCTCACCCTTGCCTCTTTCTCCCTCATCCACCTCAAATAGTATTTCATGTCTGATGATGGTGTGTTGAAGTTGTTGTTGCTCCTCGACGGCGTGCTATGTTGCAGCTAAAGGTTAGTTTTTTTTTTTAAATTTACAATTTGCTACCCTTGTACTTTTGTGTTCAGCAATTTGGTAACTTTTTGGTTGTTTTTTCTTAATTCTTTGTGGTGTTTTTCGATTTCTTCATTCAATTGATGATTTATTAATAATTGACTTAATTGGGTTTTTGAGTTTTGGGTTTTGGTACGAATTGGGTTCTAGGATTTGGGGTTTTCTGATTGTTTTAATTCTATTTTCTGAGTTGGTCTTGAGTATTTGATAATCGTCTTTTTTATCTGTTTAATTGTGTCGATTAATGTGGTGATGTTCTTATTTTTCTGGGTTTTTGTTTGATCTTGCTTTTTTTGGGATAATTGGGTTGGTTTGTGATTGTTATTATTGTGTCGATTAATGTGTGTATGTTGTTGTGAGGAGATTGTTTGTGGAACTTGTATTGAAATTGATAAACTTAGTCTTTTTATTTGATTATTAGAGAGGATTTGTTATTGAAACTCATCTGAACTTAGTCTTTTTTATAAAATCAGAGAGGATTTGTCGATCTTGCATTTCCCCAATTTAACCTAATTTTTTCATTCATCAAAGAATCAGGTTGGATGTGTTGGTCTACATATTCAGTTTTCTTCCTTATTATTTTGATTGTACTTTTCAGATTATTGTTTGATTATTTTCGTGATTACATCCTGTTTATTCTGATGTTGCATTCAAGTTCTTTTCTTTTTGGGTAGAATCTCTAAAGAGATAAAGGCAAGATGAACAAAAAGCGCGAAATCTCAGGTACTCCTATTCTATTCTTTCTCATGTCCTTCAATTTCGATACAATAATGTAGATAACTTTGGATTTTTATATGACACACAATTACAATTGGGTTTTATTTGGGAATATGAAATTCTGGGTTTTGTTGTTTGATGTTGAATAGTACAAATTTCACAACATAAAAAGTCCCCCGGGTTGACCTATTGGAAGCATCTTTAAGCACTTAGATTACCTTATTATAGATTTGATGTTGAACAACAAGTTTACCTGCTACATTATTACAGATGAAGGAACTGCATTGTCTAGCAAACTGAGATGCTGCTATTAGTAAGGTGGACGCTCCATTGCTTTTCCGACAATGCTGATTTGTGTTTTCGCTTTTCTGATTCATATTTTACAAATCTGAACTTTATTCAAATAATATTAGGGTTTGAATATTTATATTGATTATTGTTGTGAATTTTATTGATTCGGGTGTGAATAATGTTATTGATGTGGTTTAGTTGCTTTATTTAATTTTGGCTATTTTTAGACGATTGCTTTCTGATCTGTGAATTCTAAATTGATTCCTGAAAATAGTTTAGCTTGAGTTTGGGATTCAAATCAGGAATTGAAATTCTTGAATTGGAGTGTTAGGGGAAAACTTGGAAATCGATTCTTGGATTGATTGTGAAATTATGCAACTGAGACCTTCTAAAATCAGTTACAAAAAGATAAACTGATGGTGGATTTTCCTGTAGCTGATATCTGCATGAAGTCTCTGGTGAATAGATATTTCTAATTGTTTCATAGCTTCATATTGATTGTTTCGAGAAACCCATTGCTCCATTCTCGAGAGCTTGTTGCATCATCTGGTTCTTTCTTTCTGCAGACTCGATATCAGCAATGTTGTAAGACTCCTTGTTACTTGTGACTTTACATTTTTCTAATATTATGCTATCTTTTGCACTTCTTAGATTATATAGAATTAGGCTTGCTTTGATCGTCAGATTGTAGCAGCAAATCAATTGGTTACAATTATTGGTGAAGAACATCCAATTCAGTTGATGATGACCCATTTGATATATTCTGTTTCAGGAAAATTGAGGATAGCTGAAGGACTATAGAACTCGAGCAGCCTCATCATAAGCACGAGCTGCTTTGAGTGGCCGAGATAAACGTACTTCAGCATGGCCATTTTCTTTAATCAACTGAAGCCGGTTTGCGAATTTTAGCCACCCATTTCCCCCAAACCCTCTGCCTAACTCCTCTGTACTACAACTCAAGTTCTCTGGACCGCCTTACCGCTATACAACCCTTTTTGATCCTTTGAAATCCGTATAGGATTCGCTCCTAACTGTCTCCATTTTGCTAATGTTTCTGAAGTTGTGATGCGTGCATCTTGGCTCCTTTTCTTCCTCTGTTGGAAACCTGAGCACCAAGAAACCACTGTAAGTTCAACTGAACAAATATCATTGAAATATCACCTCTTTCAATATTATGTTGAGATGCAGTTAACATGAAGGGAGAGATGGCATTCAGGGCCAGTTTATGTGGGTACTAGACTAGCACTTTATGGGTATGATTCAATGTTGTCTAAAGAAGATTTGGAGCCAAATATTATTGTGAGAAATTGCTTTGGATAAAAAAAAAAGGGAAGAATGGTAACAAAAGTATATGGTAAGAAGAGGGACCTAAAAAAGGTGAATCTTCCATACCCATTTTTAACATGGAAGAATTGAAGAGGGTGTCAAAGGTAATAATCAGATGCATGTTTCTCAATCCATTTTTGTTATATTTTAGTATTGAGTTTGCTGTTATCTCTTATCAATATGCAATTAATAATAGTAAGATGTAAATGTTTGTCATACATCCTTTCTCATGGTTCACATTGGTGCACAGGTATGATGATAAGAAATGTCTTCTCATGTCTCAGAAGAGACTAGGAAGCGATTTGGTCAGTCACTGCCACGTTTATGGAAATGGGAGGTATTACACCTACAAAAAACCTGCCAATTGCTGAAAGAAGCGCCATCCATGCTATTAGCTGAAAGAAGCTAAATGTGCAAAGTGTCTTGAATTTTGAGGAATCCACTCAAAAGCATGTATTTTATATAATAGCTATATCATAACTGATACATATAAATTCATGTAATAGCTATAATAGCTAAAAAATAAGTTAAATGATTAATTCATGTATAGCTTATCTATGTTTACAATTTTTTAAAAAAACAAGAGATTGAATCGTTGTTTCGCTTGCTTTGTTTGCTTCACTATTATTATGGAACATGAGATAATGAATTATATGTCATAATTGTACATTTACGTTAAGCACACCGTCCGGGGCACCGCGCGCATCGCGCGCGGTGCACACGGCTATAGTATATATATATATATATATATATATATATATATATATATATATATATTCAGGTCCACCCGGTCCGGACCTGAAAAACCCGGTTTTGGACCGGATCGGACCGGAAAAGGCTCCCTAATTCTTTTGGACCTGGACGGAATCGGTGGTCGGTCCGGTCCAAATTTAGGTCCGTAAGGCACATCAGGTAACCTAATTCCAAATTCAGGTCCGGTAGGGCAACATCAGGTAACCTAATGTTTTGTAGGTTGGTCTATGGCAAAGTGATTGGAAGTTTGGAAAACTCGAATTCGGAAAAAGAGAAGTTTGTAACAATAATAATTTTCTTTTTTTTAAGTAGATTTTTTTTTCGTATAATTTTTAAATTTTGTTGGAAAAAACACATTTTGGGATTTTTTTTAAAAAAAATTAAACTTTAAAAAAGAAGGAAATGTAATTTTGTGTTTCTTTCTCACCTTTCAATGGTTTGCTAAGTATGTAAGTTTTAATCAATTTCATAATTTGGCACAATTAATATTTGAAACATGGAAATTCTAAGGATGTGAATAAAGCCAAAAATTTTCTGAAATTAAGGGCCCTTTAAATTATAAATAATTATAATTATAAGTTAAGTATTTGATGTACGGCGTATAGCTTTAGATTTTATATTATTTTGCATATTTCATAGTAACAGAATATTCTTTCTGCCGTAAAAGTTGATTTACATCGTTGTTTTGATGATTTTAACATTCAACATGTAACTATGAAATACTACTATGCATACAACAACCATGGTCTCACGGGCACACGTATAGTTTCCATGTCATACTCCTAACTAGGGGTGTCAAATCGGATAGTTGGTATAGTTTTYGGTTAACTCAATTAGGTTCAGTTCATTCCGGTTCATGCTCCAGCGGGTTGTTTTGGTCGAACGGTTCAATTCTGTTCAATTGGGTCCAATTTCGATGTCGAGCCAAACAATTTACTTCTTTTTTTTGGGCAGTTTAGTTCAGTCTCATGACGTTAGCAGTCTGGACTCGGGTCAAAATCATTTCGGCCCGAAAAGCGGTCTAGGCTGTTCAAGTATATTCCCATGAACGGTTTTTGTTCGTTGTTCAAATGATTTATTAATATATTATGTATCTTCTTTACTTAATAGTTTATAGGTTATTTATTATAACTTATTTTTGTGAAAAATGGAAGCATAAGGTAGAATTTTTTATCAGCAAAATTGGCCCCAACACTCTGAACTATTGTTTAGGTGTGCCCAACACCTTGAACTTTGCTTAGTTGTTAAAACAGCACAAACTAATGTGTTGGGTGCAATACATACCTTTACTTAACTTCCGACCGTTATTTTTACCATAAAACGGTAAGTTTTTCACAAAAAAATCTAATTAACTAAAAAGTAGCATAACTTTTAATTAGGAGTTTAATTAATTTTTTTTTTTAAAAAAAACATTGTTTTTTCGGTGAAGTAAATCAAGTAATGGCTAGAAAATTGAGTAAAGGTACACACTGCACCCAATAAATTAGTTTGTGGTGTTTTAACAATTACAGGAAGTTGAGCGTGTTCGGTGTACATAAGCGATAGTTTAGAGTGATAAGYCCAATTTTGTCTTTTTTATTTAATAAGATGTTTTAATATTAAAGTTATACAAGTAGTGTAACAATTTGGAGACGAAAGAAAGAAAAAGCAACGACTGAGCACCGTCGTGGCGCGTAAAAGGCGCAATCTAATCAAAACCCTTTTATTTTTTCACCTACATTTCATTTTCATTAAAGAAAACCCCAACAAAACTTAACTACTCGTTTTCTTCCCCAATTTTACCAAATCACAACTCTTTCAACTTTTTCTTCCAACTACATCATCATTTCGTTGTCTTTCACATCTTCATCTCTAACCAACCATCTTTTCTCTCCAATTTCCCTTTTTTRKAWTRRWAAAAAATGGGTCTTTCATTTTCAAGCAGAAGAAATCAACCCCAAAACCACCACCATCACCACCACCACACGCAATACTACCACCACAATTCACCACCACCTCCACCGCCGCCGCCTCCGTACTACTACCACCCGTCCCCCGCCACCACTCCATCTTCCGCCGCTATCGAGCCGTCTCCGGTCACTCTTGTATCCCCACAGCCACCGCCTCCGCCACCGCCGCAAAATGGGTATGTGCATTTGTCCCCTCCAGCGTACCCAGCTACCAATTACCAGTACCAGCAAACAACACCGCCAATTCAGTCCAATTACTATTACAATGGGTGGTCTAATCAGTATAATTACCCGAATCAGATGATGGGTCGTCCTAATTACCCCTATTTTCCTGCTAATTATGGAAATGGGTGGCATCAGATGAGGTACCCAGTTCCGCAATCGCAGTTGCCGCCGCCGTACGTGGAGCATCAGAGTGCTAAGGTTGTCAAGAATGATGTTAATGTTCATAAGGATACTATTAAGCTTGAAGTTGATGAGAATTATCCTGACCATTTCTTGGTTTCTTTCGTTTTTGATGCGCATTTTGATGGAAGGTTAGTCAATTTTCTCTTCTTGAATTTTATATGCAATGCTTTACTTTTATATGATTGTGACATTATGTTGACTTTGGTTTTAAAGTTAGAATATTGCTTGTGTTGTATCTATTTGAATGTGCAATATTATATGAAAGCCAATTGTGTGTTTATGTGGTATGGGTTTAACAGGGAGGATAATTGAGTTTCTGGGTTTTGAATATGAAGGCATCATATGATCAGGTGTAATGTGGAGGATTGTAGGTTTATGGTTATGTTAACTTTATGCCTGTTCTGTAGTGGTGAAATGCTTGTGTCTAACCTTGGTCTCCTCAAGCCCTTTGTAGGTTATGAGACATGAGTTAGCATTGGTTTGTTGTTGTCTTCACTGATAAGTTTGGTATCTAAAGCAATCTTCCATGTCAAGATGTATKTCAATGGAATGTGACCTGTCCATCTATTGCCAATAAGACTAATTTGATAGTTAAATTGAGTGCCATCATTTTTATATGGTTTCATACATCAATGTAATTTATACTTTATTTAGATYAAAAGTTTGAAGGGAAAAGAAGGGGAGGATTAGGAAAAGTGGTGCAAGGGAAGGGACGGGGCAAATGGGCAATGGATCCCTCCCATTCCTTCTCCCAACCTCTTATCCAAAAAAGGGTACAAGGGTAAGTCATTTTTGGATGGGAGGAAATTAAGAGAAAGGGAGTGATGGATAATGTTGGGATCGATTATCCGTTATTTGAATATCAAATGAGGAAGGGAATTCGAGAGGGGAAAAATGGAGGGATTAAATTGTAAGAAATTAATCTATGTAACACTAGAGAGATTTGGAAGGAAAAGTCATCATTCCCCCCTCTTCGCCTCCTGCCCCGTCCCTTTCTCCTATTTTTATCCTCTTTCTTTATCCAAACACATTGTTAGTGTTAGTGTTCTACTAATGTGTAGAATGCTCATTAGTTTGCTGCACAAGTCAAAGATTCATGAAAAATCATTGCCAATGATTTGTTGAAATGAGTTTATATTGTGAGGGCGTTGGCTGTTAGGCCAAATTGTAGTTGTGTATGAAGAAGCTATAATGTAAACTCTTATAATGCATAGAGATTTCTGTGTATCATAGTCTTCATAATTTAAAGCACCTTCGAGACTTAAAGTCTTACAGTCAATAGTGTCCAATATGATGCTATTCTTCTTCAAATTAAGAACATGGCAAACATTAGAAAAGGTGCACTGTGGTGAGACTATACATTGGTGAATTCCTTTGTCCAAAAAGTGAATCACTTGATCTTTAAGGAACAACCCAAGATGTTGTTATATGTGAGTTGATACCTTTATTTTAGGCCTTTTTCCACAGCAATTAATTGTCTCTTTTTTATTATTATTATTTAATTACTTTGTATTTTCCTTACCTTTTTTTTTGTCTCTATTTGTTTTTCTCAGTTTTATTGCTTTGCTTCTGCTATCAGCTATGCACTTCTTAAAAATCATAAACCGAACAATTGGTATCCAATGATGGTTTAGCTAGGCTTCTCTCATCATTTAATAGTGTGATGTTAAGTCTTATTTAGTTGCAATCTCTTCAGAGCTAGGTTGCACGGAGACGGGGACGGAAAACGGCAATTCCAAAAATTCTCGGGTACGGGGATGGTTTTGGGGACGACCTTTTTTTTTTTTTTTACAAAAAAAATAGACTGTTGCCAAAAAAATAACTAATTACAATTGACAAAATTCAGCCACAATTGACAAGATCACAATAATCCAATAACATGTAATTCCTCTTAATTATTTGAATGCAAAGAAATAAAGATAAGGCTATAAAAATCAGTAAATAAATAAATAAAAATCAGTAAATAAAGATAAACCATAAAAATCAGTAAATAAACAATTACATACAACTATATTAGTAAAGAAAGTACAACATTACAACAAAATCAAAGAACACAGCAGTGAAGGCAAACAGAGAAGCAAGATAAGAATAAAAAAGAAGGAAGAAATAACAAACTTGGAATATGCGCAGCACACAGAGAACCGCGCCGACCACCGTCGAAGAGCTTAGACCAACTGTCGTCCGTCACCGTCGCCGTTCAGTCGCCGTAGAATTGAGTCAAGAAGAGAGAGAAAATTGAAAAGTGAAAACCCTAAGCTGTTTTGGTTATGTGGGTTTACTCGACAAACCCCAAATAAGTAAAAATAAGGCTGATTTTTATTTTTATTTTTTWAAAAAAATTTGGTTGAAAATGCCCTTGGGGACGGCTGTGATTGTCACGCGCGTCCCCGAAACGTCCCCAAAATTGTTTGATCATCCCCGCAAAGTCAACGCGTCCCCGTGCCGTCCCTGTGTCGTCCCGTACTCTGTTTTGTACCGGGGATGCGGTACGCCGACCAATAGCCGTCCCCGTGCAACATAGCTTCAGAGCATCTTCACAAGTTCTAACCTTCCTGTTGGAAGTGTTTTGTAGAGTTTGGGTACTACCTTCAAGTTGCTTTTAGTTAAGGAGAATGTGTGCTTTCATACTAAAGGAGGATATTGTTTAAATGCAATAGTGAGTAGTTATCCCAATTTGCAGGGCCGTGGCTACGTCGATGAAGGCCCTGTGCAAAACTATCGATGGGGCCCTTAAATCTATATAACTATTATATATATTTTTTTGAAAATTTGAAATGAAATTTGAGTAATCTCCCCAAAAAAACACTTTTTAACTTAAATTAGCAATTATTGTCGTATAAATTAAAATTGGGAAGACTATCTATTGGGAAGGGGCTAGTCATCAACTTCTTAAAAAAACATAAAACAATTCTTGCGTAAAAGAGAATGTAATTAGTGGAAATTTGAAGCAATTAAATGGTGTATTAATGATTATGAAAGAAAATTGGGAAATGATAATTGAAAAAGAATGAAAGRTTGTGAAATCTACAATATGAGGAAGGTACTCCGTAAAAAACTGGGAGGGTAGATGGCCCACTTGACATATTACCAAAACACAATATGTCCTTTCACCTACTAAGAGATTCGAACACAGCTCACAATACTTGCAAAAATTACACTTTACCATTGAGCTACAAGTGATTTTCTATATTTCTCTTGCTATCACATGTACATATAGTAGATAATGGGCCCTTTTAGATGACGGGGCCCTGCGCGAATGCGCAGCCCCTACCACGCCCCTGCCAATTTGCAAGATCAARTGCCTTCGCCATTTAATTTATTTACATGAATGGCCTACTCTTATATCCAATTGGTGTTCGGACAAAACATCAATTGGACTTCTCTATAAGTCATAACACCTTCATTTACCTTAGAGTTACTTGTTCCCTTGTTTTCCAACTACACTGGCAAACGCCATTTCAACTTATAAACTTGACAAATTTTACAACATGGCTAAAGTCTCATACACATGAATATGAGGAGACACTTTCTTGGAGTCCTATTAACATAACTTGGGTGGTATTAGTGGATTTAGGAAGACATTGATCATCATTTGTGGTCTTTTGACTGAATGCATACTTATTACAGGTGAATAATTTCCCGTGTTTAGTTCTATTGAATCACATTTGATTGCTAGTGATTAGAATCTAACTCTTTTCTTGTAAATGGGATCTCATGAGTTGTCAATGGTAGTGCTATCATTTTGACAATGTTGTAGAGTTGTAGAGGTTGTATGCATAACTTGTTCATAGAGTATATTTGGTAAAACAAGCAGTAGAGGTAGATGCCATTCTGAGAGGGTAGCTATAGCTAGGGGTGTTAGTTCTGTTTGGACCCAAACAGTTCAATTCAATTGAGTTCAATGTACAATTCACTTTAGTTTAATTGAAGTTCGCGTCACTTCAGTTGGGGCTAGATCCAAATAGTTAAATTTAGTTTAGTTAAAACTGAAGGTAAGTTCGGTTATGGTTCAATTCAGTTGAACCCATTCAATTTAATTTAGTTCGAATTTGGTTAATAGCACTTCAATTCAATTAAACCGAAATTGAGCTCAATTTGGTTGTGGTTGATAACGATTGAGTTAAACCAAAATTCAATTTAGTTGATGACCATACATATTAATTTAGTTGATTCGAGCATAAAAAGTTTTTCTATTTTTCGAATCATATGTCCTCATATTTGAAATATTTTGAATTATAAATAAATTTTGGATCATTATGTTTTTAATTAAAATATGATTAGTCAATGTCCAAATTCATGGTTTAAAATAAGGTTTTCGTTTATGATTATGTATCAATTTGAATATGTTACCATTTTTAAAATGCACTTTATATTTTTATAATAAGTTATGATCGAATTAGATCATTGTTTATATTCCAAATTTTAATGCCGATAATTGAATGAAAGATGACATATGTTAATATGAAGTTAGACTAAATGTATTGTATTAATGTAGTTTAATACTAATTATTAAGAGTGATATTAGTTGATATATTTTAAGGAAAATGTTATCCATAGCTCTAAGGGTTATGTATAAGGTGCTTAAAATGGAAAGAAAAAAAAATTCAATAAAGCATTAATACCTTGATTATTCTGAGATTTTATCTTGTTTTCCTAAATTGTTTCCACTAATAGAAATGTATATAACATGATCCATTTTTTAAATAGTCGACCAAACAATGCAAATCACTAAAATAGTTGAAGTTGACAAAAGAAAATCATTAGCAATCAACTAAGATTATGAACTTTCCATGAAAATGAAACAAAGGTCGCCATTTTTGTTCGATAAAATACTAAAGTGGATGATTCATTCCATACTAGAAATAATGGCGCAAAAAATACTTTGATAACACGAATTCTTATTTCTCAATGACATTATATCCCACAATCAAAATAAATGGTTGTACCTTGTAAAATGTTCTTATTATATTAAAGAAAATTAACTATTGAGCTCTCATTATAGGCTAATWATGATGGTAATAGTAGTTGTTAATTAGTTATTATAAACATTACACTAGTAAAAGTGCAATGTAAAACAACATTGCACCACATTATTATGAGGTGGAGTAAAATGTGAGTTATACTCTCTCCGCGGCGGCGCAAATGGTGTCGTGCCAGTGGTGTGAGCGGTGGTGCAGTAGCGGTGTGAGCTGTGGTGGTGGGGTGGTTTGCTATTGTTTCATCTAAGGGTAAATAAGTCTTTTCATACACTTAATTACAATTAACCTTATTTCCAAAGTTAAGTAACACTAATACTTCCTCCGTATCAAAATAAACGCAACGATTTGACATAAAGTAGAGAAAGTGTCAAATCGTTGCGTTTATTTTGATACGGAGGAAGTATGAGTTTTCCAGAATTGCGCGACGGAGGGAGTATAAGACAACACCAAAGAAAATGTGTGTATGAAATGTTATAAAAGTAAAATAAGATTTTTCAATGTTAGAAAAGTGTACAAAACTACAAACCCACATTCCTACATTGAAGTTTTGGAAAAGAATGTGGGTAAGAAATGTTATAAAAACAACACAAGATTCTTCTAAGTTAAAGTTCAATAAATTTACAAACGCACATTCCCACATTGAAGTTTTGCAAAAGGATTTGGGTAAAAAATGTTATAAAAACAATACAAGATTCTTCTAAGTTAAAGTTCAATTAACTCACATTCCCACAAAATAACTACCAAACTAAAATAAGAAGTAAACTTTGTTCATGATACAAAGAAATTACCAAACTAAAATCAGATGCAAACTCATACAAAATTCAAAATTTTGATTGATTATGATACACATATAAGCCTGTAGGCTCTACCATAGCACGTGAAATAAGTGGCTTAAACTACAAAGTCTTAAAATTAATCATGCTCATTGTTATGCATAAACTCCACTCAAGCTACTAACCTCATAACTACAATATTAATAAGCACTTCTTTTGATTATTTGGTTTTGTCTTCAAGTTCTCTATTTATTACTCAATTTCAGTTGATAACAACTCAGTTAGGTTCAGTTAATTTGATTAATTTCAGTTTCTGTTTTATGTCAGTAGTTAATTTGAGTTTTCAAATGGTTAATTTTAGTTTTCAAATGGTTAATTTTAGTCTCAGTTTGTTCAGCTTAGTTATAGTTCAGTTTTTTATCATTAGTAATTCCGGTTTCAATTTGATGTTGATTTTCAATTCAGTTAATTATGTMATATGTTCAGCTATTTCAGTTGAACCATCAACTTCATCTCTAGCTGTAGCGATCGACTAATAGTTGTTGAAGTTGGTTGTGATTTGTTAGAGTTTTAAAAAAAAGTAGCTGTTGAAGTAGTGTATAGTTAAAAATGTAATATTTAAAGAATAATATAGTAACGTTTCAAAAAAGCTACTCCAAAAACTAACGTTAATAGCTTTTGTGTGAAACTCTACACACTCGATACTTTAACATTACCAAACACCATTATTTAGATTAAGTAGAGTTTAGACTTAGTCAAAACTCTAAAACGTTACATCCAAACACGCCCTTAAAGATGGTGATGAAAGGGTTTGGTGTTCTTATTCTTGTACCGTGTCCCCCCTCTCGTGACTGATAGAATGTTGATAGAATGTTAATGCAGATAGATATTTCTTTCAAATTTAAAGAAATTGATACACACTTATTTTATACATGAGAATTTCTACTTAAATCCCCTAAAAAAAGGTAAGGAAGTCAGTTGGAAAATAAATACCATTAAATCATCCATATATGCTGACAATTGCTATTTTAAGTTTTCGACTCCATGTTGTGCCTTGAAGACCGCTGATTAATATTGTGGTTGAGGTCTCTGACTTTGTGGGAAAGATAGATGGCAATTTTTTATACTTCTTTCTAGTACCTTAATGGGAAGAGAGGACTAGGCAAATAGACCTTCACATTCCTAAGTTTCCTAGGTGTATCTGGGCAATCAAAGTAAAATAAAGGCCAGAAAAATAACCTTTTTCTCTGGCTGTAGTCTGTAGACTTGACTGTGTGGTTTCCCGTTGGCATGACTTGTTGATTAAGTAATATCATATGCAACAGTAATTTGGCATCATGGAAAGTGCAATTTGGTTGTCAAAACTGTTTCTGCGATAAATTGCTGGACACTAGTAATTAGTAAATTCATGAAAAATTAGTGATTTTTGCTATTTGAACTCAATTAAATTCTTTGTAGGTCATAGAATATATAGTGTTTGTATATCATACTATCATGCATGAAGTAATCTTTGACATTTTCATGCAGCATAACAATTTATTACTTTGCAAAGGAGGAAAAAGAGACTTGTATATTTACTCCAGCATATCCTGAGGCAATGAGATCAGTAAAAGTCCCTTTCCAAAAAGGTGTAGGACAGAGATTTCGTCAGGCTTCTGGCACCGGTGTGGACTTGGGATTCTTTGATCTGGAAAGTCTTGGGGAGCCGTCCGAAGACGATGTCTTTCCTCTTGTCATATATGCTGAGGTATGGTCCTCATCAYTGGAAACAGGAGAATCTTTAGCAGAGGATTCTCCAAGGGCACAGGTCACTCAAGCTATTATCGAGAAAACGAATGAAGGTTCCTACCAGGTAAAAGCAAAGAGGCAGATTTTGTGGATTGATGGCGTTCGATATGAACTTCGTGKTCTATATGGGATTGGAAATTCATCTTCAGAAACCTTTAATGATGACGAGCCAGGGAAAGAGTGTGTAATTTGCATGACTGAGCCCAAGAATACAGCTGTAATCCCTTGTCGACATCTGGTAAGATTTTAACGAGGCTAAATATCTGTGTGGAATTGTTGTTATAATTCTAGTGTATGCTTTGACTGGTGTTCCATTCATTTCATTCACACAGATTTTGCTCAAATGTTTATCTGTTGGCTTACAACAATCATTTACTCACACAAGCATTTTAATAGGCTTATGATAATCATCACCACAACATGATAGCAACATGTAATTATGATATTATTGTTATGATAGGCATTAATATCAATATGACTTTAAGAACAATACCATTGAAACCAATTAGAATTTAGTAATAATAGTGTATATGATCAAACAAGATTCAATGTGATTCTGTGACCATGTTTTTTCTTATACAATGAATGTAGTAGATTTTTTCTAATGTTACATAGTTGCAAGATTTCAAAAGTGGCGAACAAAAAGAATTGGAGAGCTCATTTGGGGCAGAGATCTTGACATGTGTGTACATCAAGTTAGGCACGACCAGTCGTGCCCTTCATGCATGTATAAATACATAGTAATTATTCTGATCTAAACCCGAAAATTAAATGAATAAAATTTTACCGACAATCAACCCCAACCCACTAGTAATAGAGAGGAGAGAGAATTATTTAAGGAGAGAGAGAGAGAGAAGCACAGAAACACCAAGAAGCTGCACTAGTTTGAATTTGAGCCTTTGAGCCCTTTAAAGCCATAAATTTTACCATAAACTATCTTCTCCCACTCTAGGCTGGAAAAGTTATTCAGTTGTTAGCTCCTTCAGTGCCAGTTGATTCCCTAGGCACATAATCTTTAATTTTTCCTTTTGGATTGGTAGCCTTGACTTCCTGRAAGATGGGCTATCTGAGTATCAGACTACTGCAAGATGGTAAAATGACCCTTGAGAGATGATTAATCAATAGCAGTTATTTATAAATAGCTAGGGKAAAACTGTAATTTAACTTTTTTTTATTTTGAAAACCTAAAAAAAAATAATTAAAGTCACCTCCTATGACTACATGACAAGTGTCCGAAACCATGTGACAAAATGTTCAGGTGGGACCATGTGTTGGAAAAGGTACGAAAAAGTACGAAAACGCAAGTGACAAAAACAATTACTATAATTTTGACAATGATAATTACAATTTTGACAATGAAAGAGTATATTTTGACACTACACGAGTACATGACAAGATTGTTGATTTAGCTATTTATAAATAGCTGCTATCAATCAAGAGTTCCTCAATAACCCTTAACCATCTAGGGAGTAGGGAGCAGGAAAGTGAAAGAGTATCAGCCTTTTCTTACAGATATCTTGTGGAAGACTTGTAATTTTTACCATCATAGTTTGTCATGTCTACAGCAAATTGTAAAGGAGTTTTTAGACTTTTGAAACAATGCAGAACTGAGAAACAGTAGGAGACCATGATATGTACTCCGCCAAAATTATTTTGACATAATTTGTTCATTTAGACCCTCAAATCTCTTCCTCAAAATACGTTTAAAATTGGTTGTAGATATTTGTGTTGCAGAGGGAGTATGTAAAATATGAGACTGTAGGGAAATGAACTTTTCTAGTAGGGGAGGCGAGTCAAAGAGACACACCTGGCTAAGTACATTGGTTTGCCACATGGATTTTGGCAAGCCAAATCTTCCGGCTCAAGGCCATGTTCTTTTTGTGCAAGAGAGTTTTATTAGGAATAGTAGCCCTAATAAGTTTGAGATTCTGTAGCCACTCATTTGGTTGATGGTAATAACTGGAGATTTGGAAGGACTCGTGCCTGACAACTGTGAAAGCTGTGATTTTTTCAAAAATATTCAATACCTTCCATTACTCCTTTTACAGTGGTATTGAGAAGGAATGGAAATTTTTGTGTAACATGTTTGTGGATGGAACTCTTATTACCTTGGTCACGACACTTGGAAGTTTTCTCACAAATTACTTATGATTTCATGATGTTACTGTCATTGATAATCGCCTACCAAATGCACTGTAACCCAACATGAGCAGTAAGTGCAGTAGCTCTTGGTCCTGTCAGATGATGACTGCACTTGGTGAACCAGCTTGATTTGACATGACATGAACAGGCTTGATCCGACATGAACATGAGTCAACAGCTCTAGCAGTTTTAATATCAACAACATTTCCTTTATGTGTAACCTTACTAGAACTTTTACCTGATGTCATATGGTCTTTTTGTGCTGGACTCATTTCCGGAATAGGTGAACCTCCTATGTTATGACTGTGTGAGCTTGATACCCAACATGAGCTAGGAGAATGACCTTCCACTAGTTCATAGACCTTGAAAACATCAAAGCCCTGTTGCAGTGCTGCCTTTCTCTGTGCACTGTCCTGTTTGTTAATTCTCTGGCATAATGTTTCATGACCAATTATCATATGAATCTACCTTTCGCACTTATTGTTTATTGGGCTTTTATCAATCTAACTTCAAAACTTAGTAAATTGTTAATAAAAAGCTCATTACAATTATAGCAGTTACAATCATGAAATGGCTCAATTCCATCTCTATTATTTACACTTCAAGAGCTTCCTGAAGTTCTCCCAAATCTTTCTGCTACCATATTTCCTTTTCACCTTCAGCTTATCTTCTGCTTTTGTCTGCAGTGTATGTGCAGTGATTGTTCCAAAGAACTGAGGCTTCAATCAAACAAGTGCCCCATCTGCCGCCAACCATTTACCGAACTCATCGAGATTAAGATAAGCCATACAAATTAATGAACATCTACTTTCTTTTTTGTAATCTTGGATTTTACTATATGATGCATCAATTGTTCAAAGTTGTTCTTACTTACCTTTTGTAATTTGTATCTATCCTTGTAATATATCTATAGCTGTATGCATTGTAATTTGTCTATGAAAATTATATATTCATTCTTTGTGTCAATGTTGGCTCTCGGCTGCTGAAATTGTTCTTGATCACTGCTGTTTTATACTTTTCTGGGGTTGCAGCAAATGAATTCTTTTCGCAAGATGAAAATTCCTCTGCCCTTTTGCAAATGATAGGTTTCACATTAGTTTGATTGAAGCTACGTCCCAAAGACTGCCTGATAGCTCCAAATAACCAATTTGTTCATGCATCTTTACCTTCCCCAAAACATTTCATTTTTATATRATATATTGAGTAGTCTTTTGGTTCTCAATTGAGCTGCATATGCATATCTGRATTTGAGTTGGATAAAAGACATGTTCTTATTTTATACAGTATATAAATATTTGTTAGAGTTCAAATTGGACGTTTCTCATTCATTATCTTCATGATAGAATTTGAATATTGCTGAAATATCTTGCAGTTGCCAGATGGTCTGGTGGCTATATTTCATTGCTGCTATGATAGAGTTCAGAGTTCAAAGTTCAAAGTTACACTGCTGCTATTCCAAAATAGTTTGAACACACTAAGTTTTAGTGGAAAGTGTAAAGTGTTTATTAGCATGTACTGTCATGTTCAAAAAGCATTGTATAATACGGAGTACTATCAAAGGTGATTGAGAACTGGGGGAGAAGTATTATTCCCATTTTTAATTGAAAAATGATTATGAAAGGACAAAATGTGTCTAATAGAGCTGGAAAACGGAAAGCGAAACGGCTAACAAAGGAAAATGTAGTAAAGAAAGACYGACGGAATACATTTAAAAAATCTTGAATCYAGAAAAATATCATAATTAAAAGTTACTCCMTACTTGGTAAGAGATTAAAAAAGCCTTTGAAGTTGAGGTAGGATAAACTCATAAGGAAAATGATTTTAATTTAAMCAATATTAAAAGTTATGAGTTCAGAACTCTGATTGCTTTGATGCCTTGATGTCACTGACTTTGGCAAATAAATRGGCATCAAGGCAACCCACATTCCACAATCCACATTCCCATTTCCCACAACAACTTCAATTTTCAAGGCACTAGCATAGTATCTTCATGAACAAGCCACTCTGCTGAATATTCATTTACATATCAAACTTTTCTGAATTCTGAATCATCACAAATACATACTGATACTGTTTACTGTAGTAAGTAAGAATGTTTTGTTAAAAAATGCATTGATGCCTTGTCTTCTCAGTTTTACACTTTTATTGACAATACAAAATTAGGGCACAAATATCCAAGAATCATTCACATACTTAAACAAACCCAAAGAAATCAAAAAGAGAGGTAATTGAAAGACCGGTAAAATAAAAAAGAGAAAATCATCTMCTACTGTACTTTTTCTGTTTCTGCTAGAKGCCAAAAAGAGAGGTATATCAAGCAAGTATATTTGCTACAGAAGTTAGCATAAAGGACAAGAATGTAGCAAAAAATTTCAAAAGCATTCAAAGGGTTTTAGCCAAGCTATTCTTTTGCAGAAGATAGAAGAATGATATGTAAAATCTTATGATGTGATAGTCACTTTTCCAACTTACGAGTATAAGGCTTTGTCTTATCACCTCATTTTTAATTAACTCAGAATATATTTTTGCTAGATTTAATGCATATTTATTGATGTTATTATTTTTTTTTTTATTTTTCAAGAATTCAATTCATTGATTAAATTCACATGATATTTACAATTGACAATCAATAACAAAGAATGCAACAATGTCGATATATTGATTCATACGATTGAATTTTGCCTTGTACTAATTAATTTTATAAGAAACGTAATTCTTATGATAGATTTTCATAGTTTAAATCCATCTATTGATATCAAATGTACACTTGCATAACTTGAGAATATTCTAAAAGAATTAAACACCTTAAAAAGAACATCTAAAAAATCAAATATTTTGAAATTCTCATAAAGTGATAAAAAACACATACAAATAACACTCCTCGTTTCAAGAAATTTCACAAAAAATGGATAAAATTACTTTTATAATATCGTTGTATAATTATGTACATTTTCCGTATCTTAAATTTCGAAAGAGACATGAAACACCCCATCCTCTTTTACCTTACAAACTTAAACTAGAACGAATAATGACTAGAAAAGAACGTAAAACAAATTGAAATGTAGAGGAACCACGCCGATCCATTCCAAAGATGGTGGTTAAACTCTAACAAACAAAAGACAATGTGGCAAAAGTATAAGTTAGAAAATTTCAATCCAAATTTTTTGCTTAAGAATTTGGCAAGTAGTATATAATGTGGTAAGCTGCTAGCACAACTTATGAGAAAACTGGTGGAGTTTGGCGTTGATTTGCCGACAGTTTTTATAAGCAGTGAAGTGAAAGAAGAAGTGGGTTAATCTGTTGATCACGGAGATTGGGTGACATTGTGAGTTTGTGACAACGCACTATCTCTCAATTTCTCAACGCTTAAACTTAAAAACATGATGAGATGACCAAATTCAGCTTGTCCTTTTGCCCTTTGTCTTTTGTTTTCAATTTTCAATGTACTCATTATTTTAGTGGATCATGGAGTATGGTCGTATGGAGTATGTATGGACCACCTAGTTCAATTCATCGAACCACACTTTCTATATGTACCGCTAGAAGATATTGTCCACCAAGATCCAATACTTAATGTCAACCACCACTCCTATGTCTAATTAAGTAAGTTTTAGGGACGCTTTGACCTACTCCTAAAGACTAACGCCTCATTTGATTGTTGATAGTAAATGGTGATGATGGAAATGAATTTGTGTGTAAATTTGTGAAAAAATATCATGTTTATTTTCATGGTAATAGAATTTCAAGTCAAAAASTCTGTTTTTCTTTTTAAATTTTCATTCTCACTCAATACCACTTTCCCAAGTGATAATGAGTGGTAATGAAATTTCTAAGAAATTGTGTCTCTATGGAGAGTAAAATATAAGTTTGAGGACTGAGGTAACATTGTTTCTCATGGAGATAAAGTCGGGAGAAACTTTATTCCTCATAGTGATTTTAAGAGCTTTTCCCTATTTAAATTACACTAAAAATTCATTCTCATTCCAATGATTTAGTCCCAATAACCAAACGAGACGTAYGATTAAGTTGAGAGACTTTCACAAGTCACTTGTTCCCATTTTTCTATCTACCGAGTACATTGTAAATTTTATCATGTTATTAGCTCATTTGTACAAAAAAGATGAAGACTTTCACATCATTATCTTCATTGATAACTCATGCAACAAAATAAAATTAATTTTTCCAGGAAGTTCTACCAATTTAAGATTTTCGTTATTAGGATTCTTACATGCACATTTTCTAGGCTCAATTGAAGCATGTTGTTACTTGTTAGTCAATTGAACTAAAGAGGATTCTCTTCACTATGTTACCCTCATCAATTCATTGCTATTGAATCATMGAGGTTTCTCAAGAAAGTATATATGTTGCCTTAAGTTGTCATGGATGACTTTTCAAAGAACACCCTCTTTTGAGGATAGAAATCACTTTTGAAAAAAAAAAGACTATCAATGTTAGTATTGTGTTATTATTATTACGGCTAGGTGAGGCTCGATACATGACCTTGAGAACCAATCAGGCAACTCGAAAAAATCATGAGTATATAGGTGAATACACCTAACCTTTGAGGTATATTAGAAAACTTATCTTAAGTTTATATTCTTCATCCGTTTCAAATTACTCATTACATTTTCTATTTAAGGAAGTTTTAAATCACTTAATACACTTCTTTTGGAGCAAAATACTCTTTATATCTCTCTCCTCTCACATGTGCRTCTTTTATTCATTCTCTTTATCTCTTTCTTCCTCAAAAATTCTCTAGGAGTTTGTGATTTTGTAAGTGTAACAACTATTGTAAAATGGATGAAGTAGTCTAAATATAAATATTAAATATTAACATACTCCCTTCGTTTTTTTTAGTTGTTCCAGTTTCCATTTCGGGATGTTTTCAAATAGTTGTCCCAAACCAATCTAAAAATAACTTTTTTACTTTTTACCTACTTTATTTACTCAAACATTAATGAATTACTCATTTCTAAAGTCAACTTTCATTATTTTACCTAATCTATTCACTCAAAATTACTTTTTCCCAAAAATATTCATCCATACATTTACTTTTTTACCCAACTTTCATTATTTTACCTAATCTATTCACTCAAAATTACTTTTCCCAAAAATATTCATCCACACATTTACTTTTTTACCCAACTTACTCAATATTTTATCTAATTCAATCAACTCTTAAACACCGTGCCATTTTCATATGGAACATTTAAAAAACGGAGGGAGTAGTATTTATTAAAACTTTTTAAATAAGATCCTCCATGAGAGCACACGGTCCACATTTTTCACTTATATATTGACAAGGATTTGAAAGATTCTCCCAACTTTTAAACGACGTCAATTTTATCTCTATTATATAAACCAAGGTCTACCTAGGAAATGTTTGATTTGTTCTTTAGTAAATATAAATTGAATTATTTAGAACTCCCTTAATTAATTCACTTCATACTTTAGAATTTTTAAATAAAGAAAGGTTTTAAATTTACCAAATAAACTACGACTACTTATAAGTTATAAGTTAAAACCATCATGGCAAAAAAATTATGATTGAAAAATGACACAATATTTAAAAAAAAGTTACAATTCAAACAGTGTCAAATTTAAATATAGGTTAATAATTTTGTTCGCCTTAATTTAAGCATGCATAGTGCGTACATAAAAATTAGTAACAATATGTAAGGGCAAACTGTTCTCACAAGATTTACTAAGTTAACAACAATTGAATTTATTGGACAACTCTTACACGAATTGGAGTTCTACAATCTCTCGTTTCTGAAATATTTTTCTTGGATTTCTATTAATTCTTTGATTTCTGAAATTATTAAGTGTAATATTTTTATTTGACGTGAATTATCAAGTGTAATATTAGTTTAGTTAATGCTCGAGATCTATCAAATAGTTGCGCACGTCCAGGAAGATTCATCTTAACGTCTCAGGGTCGCCGCATAAGTTATAATAATATATCTCGTATCCTAATTATCTTCATCATCCCCGTCGAAAAAATTATCTTCATCATCTCTTCAATATAATATCTAGTAGCAATTCGTACCAACTAGGGCTGTGCAGAAATTTCCGATTCCGATTTTCCGATACGATATACGGTTTTTTTTTTCCGAAAATACGGACTTCCGATCCGGTTTTTTTTAAATTCGGAAAACCGGATCGGATATCCGGTTTTGAAATTCGGAAACCGGATCGGAATCGGAATGCCGAATTTGAAAACCGGATATCCGAATTTCCGAATTATATGCAAAATTGGGCTTTTAAATTCGGAAATCGGAACGAATATCCGGTTTTTAAATTCGGATATCCGGTTTTTAAATTCGGAAAATCGGATATTGAGCCAAAATGATTAGATTTTAATTAAAAATTGACATTAAAGTCACGCAATATTAAGCTTCAAACCGGATTCGGATATCCGTTTTTCCGATCCGAGTTTTTCGGATATCCGGAAATTCGGAAATCCGAATTATTCGGATCGGAATCGGAATAAAAAAATAAATTTCCGAAAATTCAGATATCCGGAAATTCGGATCGGAATTTTTCCGATATCCGGTTTTGAACACCCCTAGTACCAACATCAACATTGTCCATTTATGGGGTGGACCCAGGATTTATGTATAGGTGTAGCACCTGTCTCTTATACACATCTAGATGTGTATAAGAGACAGATTATAAGCAATTTCTAACATAGAGTTAATTAGATTTACCATGCAAAATTTATAACACATAAAATCAAAATTTAAATTTAAGATGTTATTGGATACATTATTACATATGTTATATAATATATATATGTTCGGGGCTGGCTCGTGTGAGAGTCATCCCACTTTCTCCACCGTTGGTGCGGGATCGATCCCTCATCTCAGCAGTATGCTGGTTTCCCCCTTACCCCTAGTACTGAGTCCRGAGATAGGACTAGTGCAGGGTCCACCTATCTACCTTATCTGTAAAAAAATATTATAAAAATTATTTTTAATTTAATACACAATTAAATATATTAATGGTTAAAATAGTGCCAGCAAGCATTATTGTCAGAATAATGTTAGTAAAAATAAGCCAAAAGAAGTATCACAAAGTGAAAAAAGTAAAAAAATAAAATAAAATATTGGAGCATAGCGGTAGATTATAAGTAAAATACAAGCTAAGTATGTTAAACATGTCAATTTATGGAACTGGTAAAAAGAGTAATACCAAAAATAATAAGTGTCCAAAAGTAAAACGATGGTATGCATCAAAATTCGATCTCGAGACCACAACTTTATATATATATATCTTGCGTGCTTCATACCATTGGGCCAACAGCTTTGTGCATCACATTTAATGCAAGCACAAATATATATTATATAATTCTGGAAAAAATCATCAATTTTTTTCTTGAATTAAGGTGTAGCACATGGTACGCTGTGCACAAACATAGGTCCACATATATCCATACAATATTAAAAGTCAAGATGGGAAATCACTGTTCATGTGAACAGTGCCCTGACGATTTTGCCCCTTTGATTTCCACAAAATCCCAACCATGCCATTCCTTGTATGAATTGCTTGCTTCCATCATTTCTTCCTTCCATTTCAGCTCACCTCCCACGWTTTCGTTCCACCCAATGTCACGCCATTGTTTTGCAGGCACTTTCCTATCGTTGTCGACGTTCGCCGCCGGTGGGATTGCCCTTGCGAGGATGTCAACGGAATTGAACAGGCTATTGCACACCTATCAAAAGTAAACCGACAACACCAACTAAAACATCAAGTTAGGGAAGTAGGGACGTATCCTCAGGAAGCTAAGTGATTCTATTAGTTCTAAAAAGTTCAAACTGTATGAAAGGGCCTTGGTTGGAGTTATGATTAACTAGAAAACTATCCATGACAACTAAATAAAAACTTGATCAAATTAATTAAAAACCTAGGCAATGTCACCATGAACAAACAAATCAATTGAAAAGTGAAAACTAATAAGCTTCAAGAATTCATCAAATTAGGGTCACTAATTCTCTCAAACTTAGTCTCCCTCAAACTTCTCTAGCGGTCTCGTCTTGGCCTAGATTCGTTTGCCTATTATTCTTTGTCTTTGTGGTATTCTTACCTCTCGGCATCAAATCAACAAATACCCAACACACAATTAAACTTGGCCATAATTCAATTGTAAGCAATGAAAAACAATATAGGAATTCAATTGTAATTCTTGAAATTATAATTGACAAAAAGCTTATTTCATTAAATTGTTCATGGATTCCCAACCCTAGCAAGAAGACTACTCATATCATAGCAAAATCAATAAAAAATTACTAGAATTCATGATTAAAAAGTAGAGAAATGAGACTAACAATCGACAATAATAGAATATTCAAGCAATTAACAAAACAAAAAGAGTAGAAATTGATAAAGAATACCTTTTAGAAACTTGGATTATATGGTGAAGAGCAAACAGGGTTTCAAGCTTGAACAAGAAGAAGAAAAATCTATAAAAATCAGAAAAATAAAATGTATGAGATAGAGAGTCAATCTCTTTGTTTTTCTGTTATTTATATATTTCCATTTCTAACCCCTAAAATAAAGATTAAATAAAACAAACTAAAAGGAGTCTTTGCAAGAAACTATGTAAAACACAGCAGGCAGGGGAGCGTCGACCATTGGGCGTGTTATCCAGCGGGCAAAGCAGAACCGATCACAAAAGAGCAGATAAAACCATCGGGCTGGTCGTGTCTTGAACCGCTGGGTCAACTCGAGGGCCATAACTTGCGCTACAGACATTTTACTGAGACATATGACCTACCGTTGCAAAGCTTTTTGAGTCTAGTTCTTTAATGCAACTGAATCACATTAATCAAATAAGTGAACCTCGAGATATGGCCAAAAAGTGCAAAGGTGTCAACTGATCTTTCACAAACAATGTTATTTCTTCAATTCTAGCTCATATTAACCCCAATAAGCTGTGCCATCAACCTCATGAATGTCAATAAGCCTCAAATGATGTAATCTTTGTATAAAACAATCCACATCACCAACTCTCCTTCAACAATCATCCACTTCGCGTCATCTTGCTCCGAAAGTTTCCAAATAGCTATAAAACTACCTGAAAAGTTAAGAAACACAAACGAAGCGTATAGAGCACAAAATGGACAATTAATCTAGTTAATTCCTAAAATGAACTATATGGACTAAAATGCAAACTAAAATATGCTAAAAACCCTATGAAATGTGACTCATCAAAACTCCCCCAAGCTAAACTGTTGCTTGTCCTCAAGCAACAAAGACAAGATTCTCAAAACATAAGTTAGGCTTCACCCTATTAAGCAACATCACTAAGAACTGTGACACATCCTCTCAATCAAAGTATCCAAATGGTTCAATGCCTATCCAAGAGTAAAAACTCAAGCAAAACAAGCCTTATTATAGAAAAAGAACTAGGAATCAAGGAAAGATCTCACCTGGCACTCCTCATTTTGAGATGTATAAATAAAGCACGATCGCTCTCCGCCCACAAATAAGCAAAATGTGCATATGAATACATTTTGTAGCCTAAGAAACTAAATGCACCTCCGAACTCACAACATCATGTTTAAGAAGTAATAGTAACACTCAACTACAAAAGTCGACCTCGAAATGCAACCATACTTCATCCAATCTGGCAAGAAACTAAATCAAGGAACACTTATAATGCTATGATTATCAAGAAGTCTTTATGGCTTGTAATGGCTTTGGTCAAAAGTGGGATAAAATTTGGGAATATGTGAGCTGAAAGTATGAGCAAAATCCATAAAATAACATAGCCTAAAGAAAGGCGTAAAACAACTCCAACCACTTCGAACTTGATACTACCAAATCAAACCAACATTGAAAGCACCATTTATCATCATCAACTTGAGAATAGATTTACAAACTGCAAAGCGAATATGCACAACTAAATAAAGAATGAAACAATTTGGGATTTTCATTTTCATTTTTTTTTCTTTTTTTCGTCTTGCATAAATACTTTTATTTGATAAAGGTGATGATGATACAACAAACTATTGAAGCACACTCGGATAATGAGGAAAGCATCCATCCACCTCCAACAATGAGCCAAAACGTCAACAACAACACCACTCACCAACTAACCAAATTGCTCCCCAAAGCTAGACTTGGGTTAATCAAAAGAGGCCGAAAAGGTTTGTAATGTGTTTAAACAAGAAAGAAAATGTCAGGCTCAAAATATGGGATCAAGTGGAAAATTGTGTCCTCTAAAATCAATGAAACACGGCCCCTAACAAATGAGGGCCTTCTATCATGCTCATCATGCAAAAATATAGCTAACTAGACCAGTAACAAGCCAAGATTGAGATCAGTGATACACCAYGAACTAATCACACAAGAAGGAAAACATCATATAGAAATCAAAGCTCAAATCCTTACAAGTTAAACTCTCTCGTGTTCCAAACAATGGATAGTAAGGCTCAGTAACTCAAGTTTCAGTAATACCAAGGAATCAGAAAAGAAACCAAGAGTTTACAATGACCAGTCTCAATAATCACAAGTTTCAAAAATTAACCATAGGGCACAGGGAAACATACTCAGTAAAAGAATCCAATAGTGGCATCAAGGGAGAATGAAACACACTAACAACTAAGAAAGCAATACAATTTTTTGGTTGCACATAAACTCCCACTCCTAATGAATGGTACAAACCATGCAACAATCCTAAGAAAGCAATAAAGAACTACACTAACAAAGCAAATAAAGATAAGTATCCCTCCCCCAAGCTAAATGAAACACAGTGTCCTCACTGTGCAAATGTAGATAACTAGGAGAAATGGAAAGAAGAAGCTTACTCAGTACATGCTTCGCCGACCAAAATTTGGGTTGCCTCCCGAAAAGCGCTTATTTATGGTCGTAAGCTAGACCTTAGTTCCGCATATGCTCAAAGGGAGTTGGGGTCGTGGAAATTGATTACTTCCACCAACCCAACGAGATCTCCTTCATAATAGTGCTTAAGACGTTGTCCGTTGACTTTGAATTTCTCACCCTTGTCGTTTTGAAGCTCAACGAACCCAAACTTACTCACCATAGTGATAGTGAATGGACCGCTCCACCTAGACTTTAGCTTTCCAGGAAAAAGCCGCAATRTAGAGTTGAACAATAACACTTTGTCACCCACTTGAAAGTCTCTCTTCACAATCCTTTTATCGTGCCATCTTTTAGTTTTCTCCTTATAAATCTTGGCACTATCATAAGCGCCCAAACGGAAATCATCCAACTCATTCAGTTGAAGAAGTCTTTTCTCTCCCGCAAGTTTTGCATCCATATTCAATTCCTTGATGGCCCAAAATGCTTTATACTCTAGCTCCACAGGAAGATGACACGCTTTTCTATAAACCAACTGATACGGAGAGGTACCAATTGGAGTCTTAAAAGCGGTGCGGTATGCCCATAGCGTGTCACTTATCTTGCCACTCCAATCTTTTCTAGATCTTGCAACTGTCTTCTCAAGGATGGATTTGATCTCTCTATTAGAGACCTCAACTTGACCGCTTGTTTGAGGGTGATACGCCAAGCCTGTATTTCTCAAGTAGTTTATCCAATCTTTTCTCATGGAAATGGGATCCCCCGTCACTAATTAGAGCTCGAGGAACACCAAATCTGGGGAAGATAATTTGCTTGAACAATTTCATCACAGTATTAGAGTCGGCATTCGGTGTTGCTATGGCTTCAACCCACTTGGACACATAGTCCACAGCTACCAAGATGAACCGATTCCCATGAGAGGAAGGGAATGGTCCCATGTAATCGATGCCCCACACATCAAAAATTTCAACTTCTAGTATGGAATTTTGAGGCATCTCATGTCTTTTTGATATGTTTCCAATTCTTTGACATGAATCACAAGACAATACAAAAGTTCTAGCATCCTTGAGTATAGTAGGCCAATACAAACCAGATTGAAGCACTTTGAACATAGTCTTGGAAGGTCCAGCATGACCTCCATAAGGTGATGAGTGACAATGGTGCAATATACCATAGAATTCCCAATCTGGAATGCATCTGCGATAAAGACCATCTGCACACTCACGAAAGAGATTAGGGTCATCCCAGAAATACCTACGAACATCATAGAGAAACCTTTTCTTTTGCTGATAAGAGAGATTAGGAGGTAAGACACCTCCAACAATGTAATTGGCATAATCAGCAAACCATGGAGAATTGACCGTAACAGCAAGCAAATGGTCATCAGGAAATGAGTCATCAATAGGAATAGACTCATACTTCTCATCATGTCGGATCCTCGATAGGTGGTTAGCAACCACGTTCTCTGCTCCCTTCTTAGCACGAATCTCAAGATCAAATTCTTGGAGCAACAAAATCCATCTAATGAGTCGAGGCTTGGCTTCTTGTTTTGCAAGGAGATACTTTAAGGCTGCATGATCAGTGTGGACAATAACTTTCGACCCAAGTAGATAGGATCGAAACTTATCCAAGGCATATACAACAGCTAGTAACTCCTTCTCGGTCGTGGCATAATTAACTTGAGCTCCATCCAAGGTCTTACGAGCATAATAGATGGCGTGTAAGACCTTGTTTGTCCTCTGTCCCAACACGGCTCCAACTGCAAAATCGCTTGCATCACACATTATCTAAAGGTCCCAATTAGGAGATTGTATGATGGGTGCTGAAATCAAAGCCTGCTTAATCCTGTTGAAAGACTCAAGACACTCATTAGTAAAATCAAATTCAGCTTCTTTCAAAAGCAATTGGGTTAGTGGCTTCGCAATTTTAGAAAAATCTTTAATAAACATGCGATAAAAACCTGCATGACCCAAAAAGCTTCTTACCCCTTTGACATTCACTGGTGGAGGTAGCTGCTCAATTACCTGAATCTTAGCCTTGTCTACCTCAATGCCACGCTCAGAAATAAGATGGCTAAGTACCACTCCTTCAGTAACCATGAAGTGACACTTCTCCCAATTCAAAACAAGATTCACTTCCTCACATCTTTTTAGCACTTTAGTCAAATTATCCAAACATGAATCAAAACTAGTACCATAGACACTAAAATCATCCATGAAGACTTCCATAATTGACTCTATGAACTCAGAAAAGATGCTGATCATGCAACGCTGAAAAGTAGCAGGGTCATTACAAAGACCAAAGGGCATTCTATGATATGCAAAAGTACCATATGGGCATGTAAATGTAGTTTTCTCTCTATCATCTGGATGAATAGGGATTTGAAAGAATCCAGAGTATCCATCCAAATAACAGAAATACTTATGCCTAGCTAACCTTTCTAGCATTTGATCAATGAAGGGAAGGGGAAAATGATCCTTCTTAGTGGCGACATTTAGTTTTCTATAATCAATGCACCTTCTCCAACCTGTAACAACTCTAATAAGGATAAGTTCATTTTTATCATTACGAACAACAGTAGTCCCACCTTTCTTGGGTACTACTTGAACTGGACTTACCCATTTAGAATCAAGAACAGAATAGATAATGCCTGCATAAAGTAATTGTATCACCTCTTTCTTAACTATCTCCTGCATGTTAGGATTCAATCAACGTTGACCCATTATGCATGGTTTATGATCTTCTTCTAAATGAATGCGATGCATGCAAAAATCAGGACTAATACCAGTCAAGTCATCAATAGTATAACCAATAGCCTTTTTATGACTCTTAAGCACATGTAACAGTTTCTCAAGTTGGTCATTAGTGAGGCTAGAACTAACAATGACTGGATATAATTCCTTCTCATCAAGAAATGCATATTTCAAATTAGAGGGGAGGGGTTTCATTTCAGGTTGCTTTACCTCAGTGGCGGTACAAGCATGCTTAGGTAGCTTTAAGAACTTCCTACTTTCCTCCAAACTCAATTCCTTACCATTTAGATTCTGTCTCAATTCATTAATTTCAACATCTTCTTCACCTGCATCAGAATCCAAACACAAAATAGCCTCCAGAAGATCCTTTTGAAGGGATCGAGGCACATCATCTTGAACGATCTCATCAAAAATATCTATAGCACAACATGATTGTTCTAACATGGGACTTTTCAAAGCAGAACTAAGGTTAAAAGTAACTTTATCATCCCCTACAGTGAGAGTTAGACTACCATTCTTAACATCAATAACAGCACCTACAGTTCGTAAAAATGGTCTACCAAGTATAATAGGGATGTGAGCATCTTCATCCATATCTAACACAACAAAATCCACGGGAATAAAGAACTTCCCGACTCTCACTGGCACATCTTCCAAAATACCCTTAGGGTATTTAACAGTTCTATCAGCCATCTGCAAGGTAATGTTAGTAAACTTTAAAGAACACATATCCAATTTCTTACAAACAGATAATGGCATGACACTAACACTGGCCCCTAAGTCACATAAAGCCTTATCAATATAAAGGGGGCCAATGTTACAAGTAATGGAAAAACTTCCAGGGTCCTTGAGTTTTGGTGGAGACGTATTTTGCAGTACAGCACTGCATTCTTCAGTTAGTGCAATAGTCTCCACCGAACTAAGTTCACGTTTCCTGCTAAGAATGTCTTTCAAAAACTTTGTATAAGTAGGAACCTGCGTGATTAGTTCAGTAAATGGCACAGTAACTTGTAAGTTTTTAACAATCTCAAGAAACTTACTGAAATGGGAGTCATTCTTACTCCTGTTTACCCTGTTAGGAAAGGGTAATGGCACCTTGGGAAGTGGTAGTGTGTCTGAAGGCTTGTCAGCTACAAGGGCCTTCTCTGATGGATCTTCCTTTTCCTTTGGAGGAATCAATTCTGGATCGTTGCTCTCTATCACCACATCATTGCTCTCTCCACCTTCAATTTCAACATCATCAATAGGCATTTGTGGGCCATCATAAGTGGAACCGCTCCTTAAGACAATGGCATTGACTGTGTCTCTTGGAGGGTTTGATTGTGATGGTTGTGATGGAAGATGGCCTGGTTGCCTTTGAGTTGTTGATTGGGCAACTTGTGCTAACTGTGTCTCAAGTTGCTTGTTATGAGCTTGCATTGCCTCCAAGTTCTTTTGCATTTGCATCATCATATTCTTCAGCTCCGAGATCTCATTATTAGCTTGTGGTGCTTGTGACTGTCCCGGGTTGAAAGATGATCTGATGAATCCAGGTGGTTGCAATGGTCCTTGAGGTTGAAACCTCTGGTTTTGTAGTTGTTGAGCCCGTGGTTGTTGCTGCTGTTGTGGTGGTGCAAATGATTGTGGGTTTTGCACATTGTTGCTTCTATAAGAGAAATATGGATGATCCTTGTAGCCCAGATTGTAGAAGTTGGAGAATGGATTGTTCTTATAGGCTTGAAAGGCACATATTTGCTCCGCAGAATTCTGGCAAGATTGAGAATCATGACCAAATGAACCACATGAGTCACAAAAGATATCATGGCATCCTGATGAGGCGGCCACTGCATTAATAGACATTGGTTGTGAGGCAGGCAGTTGTAGCTTGTCTAGCTTCTGACTAATAACATTCATTTGTGCAGCTAAACTCTCATATTTTGGATCAATCACGTGCTTGCCTCCTTGTTTAGCATGCCCCCCTTGGATTGCCATATTGTGAGTTATGGATGGCAATTTCCTCAATGAGATCATAAGCAGCATTCACCTGTTGGTTTATGAATCTACCATTCGCAGCAGAGTCCAAAATTGTTCTAGAATCATTGCCCAAGCCATTATAAAATGATTGGACTAGCAACCACTTCTCAAGACCATGATGAGTGCAAAGCCTTTGCAACTCCTTGAATCGTTCCCAAGCATCATGTAGAGACTCATTAGATTCTTGATTGGAGTTAGTGATTTGGCTCCTAAGAGTAGCTATTCTCTCTGGAGGATAGTACTTCTTGTAGAATGCAAGAGCTAATTCATCCCAACTGGTGATTGAACTCCAATTAAGACTATGCAACCATTGTCTTGCCTTGTCTTTCAATGAGAATGGGAACATCATTTGCCGAATATGATCTTGAGTGACACCATGTTGTTTTATGGTGTTGTAGTACTGCAGGAAGTTAGAAATATGGAGATTAGGGTCTTCCATTGGAGTTCCTGCAAATTGATTTCTTTCAACCATGTTCACCAAAGCTGGCTTGAGTTCAAGGTTTGCTGCAGTCATTTCAGGCATAGGGAACCCTCCTGGCAGTTGTGTTGTATTTGGTTGGGAATAGTCCCTTAAGGAACGTTCTTCTCCCGCCATTTCTTCGAACGATGAGATACTTGTAGGACGTGGGCCGAGCCCTCGCGTATAGCGGGCGCGCGGCTTGGTACTACATCGAGATGCTTTGCGTGGGCTTGAGCCACGGAGCCCGCACGTGAGTGCGTTGGGGTAGTGTTGTCGAGTAAGGGGAGTCGCCACCGTGCCTATAAAGGTTATTCACGGACGCCCGAAACGTTGGTGCCAAATTAATGGCCCCACGTTCTGATCCAGTAACCAGTTCGTGGGTTCGGGGACATGGTACGAATCAGATCTGTAACCCAATTCGCCCGCATGTAGCGGCCTCTACTCGGTCTCATTGCAATTCCATTCATCACGGTTATTGAATGCACATAACTTACATTTTTAGCACCTTAGAAGCGTACTAACCCTAAAGATTACTATGAAAGTGTGTTTCTATTATGCACAAGAGACTACCTAACCTAGAAATTGTGACCACTTTGCATTAATCAAGTTAAAACGGTGCCTAAAAACCGGTTGTCCATAGTTAATCTGATTTTAAAGTGATTCACATAATTTCCGGTCTTTGTTTAGCAAAATATATACAAATTATACAACAATGACAATATGAAGTATATGAACTTCAAAATATATGTACAAACCAATCTTACCCTAAATCTGCAAACAAAACAAAGGTTAGTTTGTAAAACGAAACGAAACGAATCTTCCGCCTTGAATCGCTATATAAAGACAAATAAAACAAATGTTAGTTCATGATGAAAAACGAGCGCAATGAATCTTTCGCCTTGAATCGCTATACAAGAATAAGAAATCGTTAGTATTGACAAGTGATAATAATAATGAAAATGAAATGAAAAGAATGAAAACCAAAACAATGAAAACATTGAAAACATTGTGAAAATCCTACATATTTACATGAAACGATTAAAGAGTGAGTTTCTACATGTTTATTAATTAGATCAAAACTCGTAATAGTTATTAATTAGATTGAAAAAGGAGTATGTTTAGTGGCGAGTAATCTCAGAAATAAACCTTGTTATTGCTTGTTGAATCGAAAGAGAATCGATGCTTTGAATTCAAAAACGAATGTGTTTAGAGTGTTTGAGAGAGAGAGAGAGAGTAGACGTATGTCTCGAGAATTGTGTGTTCGGACTGAGCAAGGTAGGCATGTATTTATAGGCACGAGGGAAAAAACGAGGGAGAAAAACCCTGCGTATATACGCAGGTCTGCGTATATACGCAGGTGACCTGCGTATATACGCAGAGGGGCTGCGTATATATTTTTTCCAAAACCTCGAAATATTTTGATTTCCTCCGATTTTATTCGTGATTTCCCTTGATTCGACGCACCTAGACACCCTTGCTCTCCAAGCAAGGAGTTCTAGAGTGTTCTAGAAGGTTCCACGTATTTCCGGAGTATTTTTTGCGTATTTTGTATTTTTTTTGGTATTTTCTGCGTATAAAAACTTATAAAAATCATAGAAAAATGTAGAAAAATCAGAAAAATAATCTAAAAATACTGGTGAGCTCAGAAAAATGTGAAGAGTGTGATGAAAAGTGGAAATTATGGAGATCACCAATATAAATTATTTTAAAAAATCCTAAAAATAGAAAAGAAAACCTAAAAATAGAAAATAATTAAAATAAATAAAAGAAAATGTTTTTGCCCATTTTATTTGTCCTTTGCTCAACAGTTCCGAGTATGACCCCACGTATTTTCAATTTTCGTGAGTTCAAAGCATCTTTTCTAAGTCGAAACAATTGCGAGACGCGGTATGTTTCATCACTGATTACTCTTTTGGGGAGACATTTTTAGGTGTCTACAATACTGCTCTCAAAGAAAGCTGACAAATCTGAAATAGTGAGTTCCCCTAAATGAATGTTTTGCTCTCGTTCACTTAACCGTTTCCGACGTAACCGAAATGTCCTTTCAGGTTCTAGATCGTACCAAAATCGCATACGAACTCTAAAGCTGAAAAAAAATCAAACAGAAACTCCAAACAGTTGTGAGAACCTGCCTCAAAGAATCAAACAGATTCTTTGAGACCAATAAAAAGAAATAAAAATAAAACAATTCAAACCCGACTGATAGAATTAACAATTGCCTCCCCAGCAACGGCGTCAAAATTTGAACAAGCTATCGCACACCTATCAAAAGTAAACCGACAACACCAACTAAAAATATAGCTAGGGAAGTAGGGATCGTATCCTCAGGGAAGCTAAGTGATTCTATTAGTTCTAAAAAGTTCAAACTGTATGAAAGGGCCTTGGTTGGAGTTATGATTAACTAGAAAACTAGCTATGACAACTAAATAAAAACTTGATCAAATTAATTAAAAACCTAGGGCAATGGTTCACCATGAACAAACAAATCAATTGAAAAGTGAAAACTAATAAGCTTCAAGAATTCATCAAATTAGGGCTCACTAATTCTCTCAAACTTAGTCTCCCTCAAAACTCTTCTAGCGGCTCTCGCTCTTGCCTAGATTCGTTGTGCCTATTATTCTTTGGTCTTTTGTGGTACTCTTACCTCTCGGCATCAAATTCAACAAATACCCAACACACAATTAAACTTAGCCATAATTCAATTGTAAGCAATGAAAAACCAATAGTAGGAATTCAATTGTAATTCTTGAAACTAATCAATTGACAAAAAGCTTATTTCATTGAATTGTTCATGGATTCCCAAAGCCCTAGCAAGAAGACTACTCACTATTCATAGCAAAATCAATAACAAAATTTAACCTAGAATTCATGATTGAAAAGTAGAGAAATTGAGACTAACAATCAACAATAATAGAAATTCAAGCAATTAACAAACAAAAAGAGTAGAAATTGATAAAGAATACCTTTAGAACTTGGATTAATGGTGAAGAGCAAAAACTAGGGTTTCAAGCTTGAAGAAGAAGAAGAGAAAATCTATTCTAAAAATCAGAAAATAAAATGTATGAGAGTAGGAGAGTCAATCTCCTTTTGTTTTTCTCTATTTATATTTTCCATTCTAAACCCCTAAAATAAAGATTAAAATAAAACAAACTAAAAGGAGTCTTTGCAAAGAAACTATGTAAAACACACAGCAGCAGGGGGAGCTCGACCATTGGGCGCTGGTTATCCAGCGGGCAAAGCAGAACCGATCACAAAAGAGCAGATAAAACCATCGGGCGCTGGTTCGTGTCCTGAACCCCTGGGTCAACTTCGAGGGGCCATAACTTGCGCTACAGACATTGTACTGAGACATATGACCTACCGTTGCAAAGTTTTTTGAGTCTAGTTTCTAATGCAACTTGAATTACATTAATCAAATAAGTGAACCTCGAGATATGGCCAAAATAGTGCAAGGTGGTCAAGCTGATCTTTCGCAAACAATGTTATTTCTTCAATTCTAGCTCATATTAACCCCAATAAGCTGTGCCATCAACCTCATGAATGTCAAATAAGCYTCAAATGATGTAAATCTTTGTATAAAACATCCACCATCACCAACTCTCCTTCAACAATCATCCACTTCGCGTCATCTTGCTCCGAAAGCTTCCAAATAGCTATAAAACTACCTGAAAAGTTAAGAAACACAAACGAAGCGTAATAGAGCACAAAATGGACAATTAATCTAGTTAATTCCTAAAATGCAACTATATGGACTAAAATGCAACTAAAATATGCCTAAAAACCCTATGAAAATGTGACTCATCARGAATCATGGTGGCCGCTTGCGACCCATGGGAYGCCAAAAGGGTTTCAAGAGGTGGGCCTTTGTTCGACGGTGAGTTTGCGAGGATGTCAACGGAATCACGGTGGCCGCATGCGACCTATGGGACGCCAAAAGGGTCTCAAGAGGTGGGCCTTTGGTCGACGGTGAGCTTGCGAGGATGTTGACGGCTTCACGGAGGCCRCATGCGACCTACGGGGCGTCAAAAGGGTCTTAAGAGGTGGGTCTATGGTCGAGGGTGAGCTTGCGAGGATGTTRGGGAGGTCTCAAGAGGTGTTGTTGACTTGCAGGGTGGTGAGGTGGKAAATCACTTGTCGTGCTCGGTAGTGAGGGTGAGCTTGCGAGGATGTTGGTGGCTTCACGGTGGCCGCATGCGAACTATGGGCCGTCAAGGAGGTCTCAATAGCTGTTGTTGAATTGCAGGTTAGTGAATGTTAATTATTTTCGTTGTTTTTGAGCTCCATCTGTGGTTTTGTTTAATTGGTCTTGGTGAATTTGGTTTATTTGATTTCTTGATGTTGAATTGAGGTTAGTTTGATTGCCAACAATTTGTTTGATTTTTGTAATTGGTGTGAGTTTTGTTGAATTTTTGCGTTGTTTAAATTTTGCGGTCCCTTTGTTTTGAGTGCTTTGATGGTTTGCTTAGTTGGTTTTTTGGTGTTTAATTGGTGCTTAATTTTGCCTTGGTCACTTAATTGTTGTTTAATTGGTGCTTCATTGGTTAACAATTGTGGCGGTTTGTTAACGATTTTAGGATGGAGTGGTTTCTTTAGGGTTCTGGGCTGAAGGTTTGCTGTGCTTAGATGTTGGACTTYAGTATGGTTGTTCTTTTGTGGGTTTTKTGTGTATGTGCTGGTATGAATATTTGGGCTCGCATAAATATTTGGGCTGATATGGTGATGGGTTAAGGATGGGTAAGGTCAGATTGTTAGGATGGGTGAGATCAGCTGTAAATGGTGGGTGAGAAGATCAGCTGGTATGGTGAGATGTGAGCTATGAGGTGTGTGGTGTGGAGTGTGTTTGGGATTTGTTGCTGAGMCACCTTAATGTCCAGTGGTCAGCTTTATGTGTTTAATGTTCTATGTTAATGTACAATGGTTAATCGTATGCACTATATCTAATTATGGGTTGGGGTAGTTTTCCATTAATGTTCTGGTATATTATGATTCCTAAAATGGTCTTAGTTTGCACTGATTTGCTTTACATGTTATTGTCCAACGGTTATAGGAATGTACCATGTTTAAAAAAGGTATAAGAGTTATTTCCTTTAATGTGTGTGATTATAATTGTTGATATTGTTGTTTTGTTTTCACTTTTTTCATTCAAGGGCATTAGTGGTTTGATTATATATCTGGATTAGGACAGTCCTTATCTTCTACATTGGTTTTCTCTGAACATTTGAGGTTGTGATATTTTTCAGAGGTTATTCTCTTCTTTGTTGTTTCTGTATTCATGTTTCTGTCCTTATATGTTTCTGAGGTTTTTCTCTTCTTTGCTGTTTCTGCATTCATGTTTCTGTCCTTAAAATATGTCTTATTGCTGATAGGTTTGTTGCATTGTTGTTGGTTTTCATTTATTGGTGAATTCTCTGGCTTTAGGTTGCATTTAATGAAGCAAACATTTTTGAATCAATTCTTCAATTGCACAATTGCTTTTCTTTGTTGTCCATTGTCTGACATGTTGTTCTATTCTATGCAAAGCTGGTCCTTCCTAATGTTATTAATGCTTGTTATTGTTTTTTTGTGGACTCCTTGTCTTTACTTGTGTGAGTTTCATGTTGAAATCAGCCAACTCGTTTAGAATCTTACTTTCTTCTTGTTCAAAGGTGTAGATTCCTGACATGGTGATGTTTCCTTGTGCAGGTTTATATATTGGAGAATCTTTTTTTTTCGTACTCTGTTTCGACATTGTTCAGAAGGTTTTTTTTTCTCATCTCACATTATATAGTTTAGTGCATGTGTTTTTTGCATTATTTGGAGTTCTTTGGATTCACTTGTTGGTTGTCTTTTACCACTGATTCTTTGTCTTTATGAAGTAAGAATTGTTGCATTGAATGTGACTTTTATCACTGAATTCTCTGTCTTTATGAAGCAACAATTGTTGCATTGAATGTTACTTTTCTACTCTGTGTTAGTTGGTGCCTCCTAATGTTATTAATGCTTGTTATTGTATTTTTGTGTGAGTTCCACTTTGAAAGTACCCAACTGCTTTGGAGTCCAACTTTCCTTTTCTTCCAATTTGTTTGTTTGTGGGTGTAGATTTCTGACATGGTCAGGTTTTTTGTAAATAATCTTTTTGCATTGCTTTGAGTATCCTTTTTTACTTCTTTGTTCGGGCATTATTCAAAAAAATCCCTTTTGAGATTCACATTCAATGGTTTGCTACATGTCTTTTGTTGTGGGGTTTGGAATTATTTGTATTCTGTTGTTTTTAGGGACTGTGTGGTTTTCTTTGTGGTTTTTTGTCCCAAAATAGAAATTTATGCCTCTTGCTATAAATTTTTCCTTGAGGTTGACCATGATTTTAACAGTCAACTTAGGTCAGATCACAATAGAGATGGGTTACTTAAGCACTATCCTAATCTTAATACTAATAGGCTTTATTGAGATTTGTTTAATTACAAGGGAGTATAGGTACATTATGTTATTTTAGCGGATGATGCGTGGTCAAAGGGTTGGTTTGTTCCCTTGCTCCATGACCTCGTCAAGTAAACTAATTTAAGTGTTACTATTACAGGCCATGGAGCAGGGATATGTTATTCCAATTTCCTTCCAGAGTTTGCTCGATGATATGTGCTCTGTTTTAGGCTTCCCTAAGCCTATGTACAATCATTGTTTAGCTGCAGCCCTTGAATGTTGCATTATAGTTCGACGTGGCAATGACCCGAATTCTTTGGTGACTCTTGGGGGGAGATGAAGGCAGTTTTGATAAGAGTGCTGAGCATGCTGCGAGAGAATTGTTCTTCTATTTGGCTGGAGAATATGGTTTGTGTGTTGAGGACTTTAGTATGGGGATGTGGAAGGAAATGGAGGTTATCTGCAATGACTTCAGGTTGAAGAGGGCCCAGCTTGAGCATGTGGAGAATGGTAGGATATCATTGCCAATTGATGAGACTGCTCCTATTCCGTCCATTTTCCCACYTGGTCCTGTTGTGAAGGTTGATTTTTAGTCCATCTTGGAAAAAATCATTAGCACCTTCCGGGTTGAATTGACCCCWGTTAAGTATTTGCAGTATAATGTGAGTGACTTCAAAGCATATCTCARCATTTCTCTTCCTTCTACTGCTACTTATASAGAGTGGATATGTAGTGATCGGTGTGATTCAATAGTGAGCACTAGGCAGTCTCTGGCAAAGAAGGTTGTCAGATGCTTGATGCCTATTTATGGTTATGAAATTGATGATATAAACTCCCAATCTCTAAAGCGAGTAAGAATGCTCCTGGACCTTGAGAGGGAGAGTTACTTGGCAATCAAAGAACGTGTGTATGGTGTGAAGGAAGACTTAACTCCAAAGCCTGTGCTGCAAGAGGAAGCTCCGCTGACCCCAAAGGGAATCGAATCTACAATTGGACCATCCTTGAAGATGCCCTTGCCACCAAAGAAGCGCCCTTACCCCCTAGTGGCTCGCTGGATTTCTGATGTGATTCCACAGGAAATAGATGCTGCTCAGCTTGAGAGGGTGGTTTCGCTTAGGGAGGCTAGCAACCAGTAAAGTCCATATGCCTTAGGCTTAGTTTTTGGCTGTTGTACTTGTGGCCACATAGGATGTGTATGTTGTGGTTGTGTCTTTTGCAGTCTGTCTGTACTGATGTAGAACGGAAGTGTGCCTCTTGTATTTTATTGCTTACCTAGAGTTAGTTGATGCTCTGTCTTTGTGAGCATTTAACCTATATGTTTGATGTGTTTTATGTGCTTGTATTGTTAATTGACATTGTGTCTTTTGGTTTATCTATGGAATTATTTGAACAAATTTGGTTTCTATTTATTGTTCTCAGYTTAAATGCGCTCTGCTGTTATTTGCTGTATTCCTCAATAATATTATGCAATATTAGAGCTGTTTATGTTTGTTGTACCTGGTGTTGATGAATAATCATTAAGAAGACAATTAGAGATGCATAGTGTGTTAATTTTACACTCTTTCTATATGAAGAGTGAACTGGTTAGAAGGTGAAAATAACAATTATGATTGAACGAATGTCAGGCAAATGTCTTTCAGGGATAAGAAACTAATAGAAGACTCCATTAGAGCATGTCAAACATAGGGAAATGTATATTACCACCTACCAAGTATTGAAAATATTTCAACAAATCGGTTGTGATTGAGTGTTATTATACTTGGTGGTTGATGTTTATAGCTACAAAATTTCTGCTTGATTTATTTGCTTTGGTCTATTTTGTATGCAAGTTGTTGTTTAGTTAAAGTTGATGCTGCCATATGGGTTTGTTATTGAATTATTGTTCTCTTTTGTTTTCCGCTAATTTTGGCCTATTTTTTGTTATACTATGTGCCTTATTTGAGATGAATGGTGTAGATGGAGGTGGTCAAGTTCCGAACAGGCGTCCTTATCGATCAATACGTGTTCCAGTTGCAGAAGATCTTTCTCRGGATGAAGCTTCCTCTTCCAATGTAAGACGATCAACTAGGCGTAGGGCTGCTCCACGGGGTAAGGGCAGTGAATTCTTTTTTGGTTGAGATTGAGAATAGATATGTAAAGACAAATTTGTGTTTTTTGCTTTTGTTTATGAATCTCTGTTTGATCTGATTTCTTTGGAGCAGTTTTGTTGCCGTTGGCCTGTAGACCAAATGAAGTGCCTACTGCTATGATGCGGCTGGCACCTCCAACCATCTGTTCATACTGTCAGGCAAAGAAATTTCAGTATGAAACACCTTGTTTCTGTTGCTCAAAGGGGGAGGTTAAGGTTAGGATCCCAGACATTCTGGTAGAAATCATGGAACTGTATGAAGGGCAAGACAATGACTGCAAGAATTTCCACACTTATTGTCGATTGTATAATAATATGTTCGTWTTCTGTTCACTCGGTGGAGCCTGCAAAGGCGACACACACAAAGGCATCTTTGTCTTCAGATTGCATGGCCAGATGTATCACAAGTTACCTAGCCTTCTGCCGGAGACTGGAGATGAAAAATATTWACAGCTCTATTTCTATGATGGGGAATGTGAGCGAGACAAACGTACTGTCATATTTGACTCGTTGTGTTCAGTTAATGTTAGCCGGCTTATGAGAGTTATGGAGGTTAATCCTTATGCTCAATTTTCAAGAGCTTACGTGGTATTAYAATACATGAAGATACAACCATTAGAATTAGTCAGAACCCGTCATTGGATCAGAATGATTTTAATGCTCCAACTTCGTCTGAGGTGGCTGCTATCATACTTGATTCTACGACTTCAAGTGAGACAATTGGCCCAAGTATTATTGTCAGAGGTAAAGATGAAGTGCCACGATATGTGAAGTACTATTTTGGATGCTATGACCCATTGCAATACCCACTTTTATTTCCTTATGGTCATTCGGGGTGGCGTCATGTGTTGAGTAGATTTAACTCAGCTACTGGCCGGCGCAGAAATGAAAATGCAGATCCAGTAATGACGGCATATGATGCTGTAGATGTCTTAAAAAATGAACAGATATGTAAGATATTGTGTTCTGCTTTTCACCGCTTAATCAATAAATTCATACATTTTTTGTTTAGCTATTATGTTTCTCTTGTGGTTTTTATTGTTGGTCATCTATCATGTTTGATTGCCTTCTTTGAAACTAATTCTGCAACTTCACTTTCTGAAGTGTGTGGTTAGATTATGATGTTTGATTACGGGGGTTTTTATTCAATTTAATTCCATGTTTTGTTCTGATGTTTGATGGACCTCTCTATAAGCATTTATTTGAAATTCCTCGCACTCACACAACCGATGATGATCTTATAGGTATTGTTATGAATTCTCCTGTAGATATTTCTGCTTAGTTCTGAGTTGTCTGATGATCTATTTTAGAGCTTTGCTTAAAAGACTTATACAATAAACTGAAATMTATGTTTTCAYACTTAGCTTCAGTGTTGTTCCAAGGAAAAACATGTTAAATTATAAACTACTATSATGGTCGTTGGAATTATTACAGGCTATTTTGCAGACTTATTGCATGAGTTTTTCTTTAATTTGCACGTGTGCCTTTTCTATGTCTTAAGTTTGTTCTATGAAAAACTTGTTAACCAATACCTTGTTCTGCCGTCATCAATACCTATTTACCGATCCTTTGTTTGCTCCGATTATTCAGCTAACACCTACTTTTAATACAATTGCTTGTTCAAAGATATTGTGGCAGCAATAGTTTTCGTTGGTGAAGCTCGTACAGTTAAGCGGGGTGATGCAGAGGAACATGTTCGAGAAATTATGTTGGCTAACCAAAGGTGATTTCATTAGTTCTAATCCTTGGCCTTATATGCTCACCCAATAATTTTTTTACTGTCTGATTGTGTTTTGTTGCAGCTGTATCGAATCTCGCYCGATGAAGCTTGCTGCATGGAACGAGCATGCTCTGAAGGAACATTCWTTCTACAGAACTTGGCCGAACAACTTTATGGTTGTTGGAATCACTGCCTTGCGACCGATACCATATCTAACAGAAAACCAATTCAGAAGCTAAAATTCCTGGGGATTAGTCATATTAAAATCTGATAAATTCCATTTCCATCTAAAATTCACAAGTTAATTTGAAATTGTGTTTGCATACTTTATTTCTTGAGTTGTTTTATAGATTGATTCTGAAATCAGCTCCTTTCTTGYAAGGCTTTTGATATGGCTAATTTACTAGGTTTATTTTAATTTAATTTTAACTTCTTATCTTCATGATGATTTAATTTTACGTTAGTGGGTGAAACTGGAGTTCAGGAGTTGTATTCCATAGTAGTTCCTTTTTGTTTAGAAGTTCCTTTATAATTGATAGTCCTACTCACTGTGGAGATAGTATGTCCAATACTAATATTTATTCGTTCTTGCACAAGGGCTCACACTAAAAACAACAGCTACAACTTTTATTGACAAACCCATTGRTCAGAAGGCAGATACAGTTCGGGCTTGGTATGAAATCTATCCCATGTCTTATTCAGTGTATTTATTTCGGCACTAAATTTAGCATTTACTCTACAGGGTGCAGCTGAACAAAACCCCACTGAACAATTGGCGGGCAATTGGCGGGCTAAATGCATGTCGCTTAACAACTCTGACAAAACTCCTATACCGATCAAAGAAGTATTAGAAAAGAAGGTTCCTTTTACCCCTCATAAAAGCTATATTATTCTTTTACAATTCCCATTCTCGTACGCTTATTGTTTACTATTATTGTTGCTTGCCTAACACTCTGTGGCAAGACGAAAAGTTCTGGATTCAAGCATTCCTGTCTCAGCTCTCTGAGAAGGATATTTACTGCTATGTGGGCTGCAACTCTTGTGGCCGAACTATAACTGAAGACATCGGTGACAAGTTTCAATGTGCCCACTGTCATAATGCAAATGCTACTGCAGCCTACAGGTAAACATATTTGCACCTTGCTTAACTCACTTACACTCATTTACATTGCAAGCTTAAACAGCATGTATTAATATCTCCTGCTTATTTTCCTAGAATTTCTATGAACGCTATTGCTGCTGATATGTCTGGCTCGAGCAAAGTTAGTGCATTCACTGGTGAAGTAGAATTAATATGTGGAATGAAGTGCGATGAACTCACTGATATGAAACACAATGTAAGATTACATTTGAGTTTCATCCGTTAATCTATAAAGAAGTACATAATTATCTTTTTCTTTCATCATCTAATATCCTTATTTCTGTTCCTCAGGAAAACCCTGAACCATTTGTCAACCTCATTGATCAAATTAGGAAGAAAGAGATGTTGTTGCAAATCTCACCCACAAATGCTCTTACTATTGGCAACACACTCAAATGGGYTATTCGTCTGGTTGAGATTCCAGCTAGAAAAGAGTAGTTTGCATAGCTTTGTTGTGCATTTTGGAAGCTATACTATTAGGCTTCCAATATCTTAYCCTATCTTTCCTTTTGCAAAAAACTTAAATCTGTAAATTGTTACTATTTGCAAGCTTGCTATTTTGCTCCCATGTATTTGCCTTGAACTTGCTATTATCATGGCCTCTTTTGATTTGCTGCTCTTCTGAGAAACAATACGTTATGCATAGCACATACTATATGCTTATCTAATGATATTTGTTATTTCTATATCCATGTTAACAACTTTATGCTAAATTTATACTCTAATTTCGTGTTGTCTTATTTAGTTGTTGGTATAATGGTGTCTCGTTCAATTATTGGCATGTTGGCATGAAGTGTTGGTATAATGTGGCCTATACTTTTTTTTTTTTGTAAAATATACTAATCTAATATAACACTTTAGCCATTAATGTTCTCTTAAAATTTTGGAAGAAAAAGAGAKATATATATTTTTTTCATAAAACCTATAGTTTGTATGACCAAAAACAATGGCCGATAATTACATTATTGGTCATGAACTACTTATTAGCATCATTAATAATTTATATGATCGTATATAACTAAAAGTAGATGATGTTTAAAGTGTAAATACTAACTTATTGTTGGTCTTCCACGAACGAATTTTCTTTATTTAATTTATAGAAGTGTGTAAAATACGCCAACAATAATGGATATTAAGCAACTTAATTAAGTAGTCGGAGCATCACRCTTATTTTATCCAAAAAAAGAAAAAAAACCTAACAACTTGACATATCATGCTTGTCAAGTGAAGTCATGTAACGAACCACCAAATCACACTGAAAAAAATATCAATAATTTAGAACTTTTAATAATAAATCAAAATTGCTTCATTTTGTCATCAAATTGATGTAAGTTTTCGTCTCAGGGATTTTGGCATGTCACCTTCTTCCCGATAAGTTAATGCGGAGAAAAACGACATCTTTTAAATTTATATTAGCACTTATTAATCTTGATCAATAAGCACTAAAATAAATTTTAAAGATGTCACTTTTCTTGCTAATGAGTATCAATAAGTTAAGATAAAATCCCCTCAAAAAAGAAGTGAAGATAAATATCAAATATTAACTTCAAATAAAATTATACTGCCTTTTTTATTCCTGATAGTTACATTATTAAATTTAGGTACATTTTTTGAGGAGGTAAGAGAGATATAAAGAAGACTTTAATGTGACTTTACCCCCTAGACAATAAGACATACAAATGTAATTAATCTTAATTTATCTCATTCACATTTTGATTGCTCATACTTAGTTATTTTTACCCGATTTCCAGTATACCTTTCTTAAAGATTCGCTTTAAATCATCAAAATCTCAAAGACCAACCACTTGTAAAAATCTAAAAACCTCACCTAGCAAAGTTATGCAAAATTTGAATCATACACAACAAATTTCGAAATTCACCCACAAAAAAAATAATAAATCAAGATAAATAAAAGSTTATGAATAGTTCACCTTGAAGAACAAGTTATACAACTATACAAGAAGTGTATTTACATTTTTTAAAAAGCAAAACTAATTGAAAGTAAAAATAAAATAAAAATGAAACTTAACCCTTGTAAAGCAAAAGTAGTCCATATGTGTATGTTGGTGTTTTCTTTACTTATTTTTTTTACTCTTTCTTTCTCCTCTGTTGCTGACTGATGCTTTAACCTTGTCATACGTAATACCTACATCATTTKGCATCATGTCATCAAACTGATGTAAACTTRCAGAACCATTCAACTACCAATCCCTCAATTCATTGCACACAAAAAAMCCCAAAAAAAACCTTCAACTCCCCAGTTCATTGATGAACATCATCAATGAGATACAGTTCATCAATTAATATGGATATCCCATTAAAAACGCTACATCTACTTCACATTATCACTCACCACTCTCTTACTCCAAAAATTTCTTCTGCTTCCTCTTCATCTCTCATAACCGTCGTCTTGTCTCCTTCTTCATTTCCTTCAAGCAAGCAATTTTCTTGCTTCTCACTCCTCAAACAACACGATGATCGATAAAATTTGCTCTTCTTGATGCTTTCTCYGACCTTGCTGATACAGACCTCTACCCCTCGAATAAAGAAATTTCTTGATTACGCTGATACAAACCCTAACTGGGTTCAACATTTCAAGGATCTTTTTTTGAAAGAGGATAGTCCAGAATTGCTTGGAATCCTGAGTTACAATGTTCTTGCGCTTATTTACTTTCCCATCAGAGATATGGAGGAAAAGGAAAGCCTTGACGCYGAGGAGGAGGCTCGTTTACAAATTACAGTTCCACCTTCTGAACCACTCCCTTGGCCATTGAGTATTTTACTCCTGAAGCGAAAAAGCGAAGGAAGATTGTGTACACTCTGACGAAACAATACAACCTCAGATCCGGAAAGGAAATGCTTCCAAGCATGGAGAAGCCTGATGTAAACGAGAAGGGTAAGCAGTAACTTTTCATAATACATTTGTAATTCTTCTTCTAATCTTAATATGTGTACTTGTGCTAAGTGGTAAATTGTCTTTGCGTAAACTTTACAAGGTGGTGAGAAGAGCCTAGGAGAACAAGAGTGCGAGTCCARCAAACAAATAGAGGAAACAGATGCTGATGTCGTTCTTCCTGAAAACAGGAAGAAGTCCGAACCCTAACTTTCTTTTCTCAATGCCCAACAAAGGTAATGATTTTTGGGTTTCGTTTGTTTATTTTTAAAATTTAATTTTGTTGTTTTCTTTGTTTCCTTTTTTTTTAGATAGGTTTGAATTCTGGTTTTCTTTTTTGTGTATGGTTAAATTTTAAGAAGTTTGAATTTTGGTTGCTTAGTCATAATTTTCTTTTTTTTWAAAAAAATATAGCATGTAAGTAATTTGCTCTTTTAGCCTTTTGTATTACTTAATTTTACAAGAAAAAGGCTTAATACATGGGGACAGACTACTTCGTGTAGAGATTTTAGATGTCAATCTTTCTAATGATCTTTGAATGCTTATTATAAGCAAAATTTGGTGATTATGAGCAACCATCTTGATAGGTCTCTAATGTAGGATGGAGTATTTTTTAAATTGTCTCATTTGTACTGGTCTTTGGGGATTTTCATAATTCTTTCCATTATATTGATGGATTAGTACTTAGAATTGATCACCTCTTTAATTTTAACACTTACTTGGTGTACTTAGTTTAGTAGCTATTCAGACTGACATACACACGTTGTTTATTTGAACATTAGTATTAATATTATCAATTGGAAGAACTATGCTTAGAAATTAAAATTGAAGGCCACGATAAGCAGGCGTAAGTGTTGTGACAGATTATGCTAAATTTTGTTGGGAGACATGAAATTTGACGAACTATTATGAAAATATAATATGTGATGTTATTGCCTCTTCAAGAATGCAGTTATTTGTGTCTCAACATGATGGTCAGTGGCACACAATATTTTGTCTAACAGACCAACATATTTTAAGGAGTTGGAACAAATTAGTCTAACTGGTTTTAAAAAATYAAGACTATTCGAATGAAAGTGTTAAACTTTTGTCAGCAGACACTACAAAGAAAAACTACATTAAAGTCCTCAATTGGTGCAGATAACCTCCATTTCCAACTACATTTCCAACTACGTTAATGTGTTATCATATTCCAATTGGTGCAGTGCAATGTATGGATGCATAATTTATTTGTTGTTCCTTTGTAGAGCCCGTTGATGAGATAACCATATTTAAAATTAAAGTTTAATTATCATGTCTGATTGCCTTCTTTGAAACTCATTCTGCAACTTCACTTTCTGAAGTGTGTGGTTAGATTATGATGTTTGATTATGGGGTTTTTATTCAATTTAATTCCATGTTTTGTTGAGTTAATAAGGCACCATTATGGGGGTTTCTTGTTTTGTTGAATATTCAATTTAATTACATGCCTCTTTAGTAGGACAACATATAAGGTTTAGTATGAGATACATTTAAATGCATAGCTATTTGAAACTTTGTGTCTTTTTTAAGGATTCAGAACATCTTCTACAACAGTAGCACCATAATACCTTTGTCATGTGATCTGTTGTTTGCTTATTCTGATCCCTAGTTGTTTGCTCATTTGGAACATGTGTAGACTGATGAGATGATGAAGAACAAGAAGTAGATGAAGACTTCCCCAGCCATCCCTCTTCCAACAATTTATGTATAGAATAGTATGCATCACCATGAGCAATTCTTGAATGCTTCTACATTTTGGATATTTAAGAAGGGCATTACTTTCTAATGGTGGTGGTTTGACATCTAATTTAGTGAAACAATTCTATGTGCACAGTGTATGAAGTGACAAGTATTTTGTGAAGTTTAATCTAACTTATCATGTCTTTATTACTGCAGTAAAGAACATGATCTAATGCTGTTTTCTTTTGCATGGAGGAGAGTATATATTGGATGTGATCCTTTTGTTGGGCATTTGATATTGACAATTTTAAATGAGAAAGTTGGTTGAAAATTTGAATTTTGTTTCAATTTGTATTAAATTTTTTTAGAGGGAAAGCAAAGTTCCTCCAAATTAACAGTAATCCATCTTATTAATYATGTTTCAAACTTTATGCAATAACAAGTGTGTAATTTTATATTCTTCCCACAAAACTCATTTTCTAACAATTATGCAAATGTAAAAAAAGTCATTAAAATAGATATGAAAAGTGATCTTGAGATGTTATAAACTAGGATTGRAGTTTTTGTGCTACAAGTAATATTATTGCTTATAGATTGTAGTTGCAAAACATGTCATTTACTTATAGTATAGATTGGGCCAAAACRAATTCAAATTTAAGTGCAAGACCATTGTTAATAGGCCCAAACAATGAAATAGCATCATATACAAGTAATATTATTACTTATAGATTATAGTTGCAACACATGGTTTAGGTTGGTTCGAAATGATATCTAATTTAAGAACAAAACCATTTTTAATAGACCAAACTAGACCTCGTATCTTTCTTGGCTAAAACATACCTTTCATCAAACTAATTAACTAAGCTTAGTATATGCAATAATACTTCAGTAGTTCATTATCATAAGTTCATAATCCTTTTAATACTTTAGATTGGGCCAAAATGATCCATGATTTAAGTCCAAAACCATTTTTAATAAGCCCAAATGCATATGTAATATGGGTCATTGCAATTTTAAGTTAGTCTCGTTTGATGGACCCTCGGTTCTTAGAAATTTCAAAGACCCATTGGTAGTAGGTCTAATAATCCCAAATTGTTGTCGAAGAAGGATCAGTCAGCCCAAATTATTTGAGACATCCACCAGCCCTAATAAAAGTGGCAGTTGGATCAATAAATTATTGTAGCTAGAAAGATCATTGTTATTCTTCAGCAAAATGCACATCCTTGTTATATTCATATCATTTCCAAGGATCAGAATTAAAATTCCCAAGCTTTAATGTCACCTAAGCTTTTCCTCATTTAATTTTCCCAACAAAAAAATCTCTCTTCAAATCTCACAAAACAAATCCTTCTGAATTCCAAGCGCCTCCCCTCTTTCATGAATTTATCTATGGTTTTTGAATTTAATAGTGTTTGGGTTTCGAATTTTGATTGTGTTTTACTTSGTTTTTCTTCGAAGCTGGTTGGTTTTTGTTCGAATTTTCCTGGGTGGGTTTTTTTGCGAAGTTTCTGGGCTCGTCATTTTAAGGTTTTGATTATTATTGTTGCGATTCTCTCTCCTCATCCACTATATGCTCGAAATCTCTTATCCCTTCATCTAACCATCATTGTTCCTAATCCGTTTTCTCTGACTCTCTTAAAAGCCCCAATTTCATCTCTGTTGAAACCCTAATTCCATCCCTTTTGTTGTGTGATTCTTAGAYTTAAAATTCAAAATCTCTCATGGAGAAAATCGAGTATGATGTACGCCCATTGGTCATATCTATGAGTACAATGGATGATGATGACGATAATAGAACCCTAATTCAATTATTCATCGATTTGTTTCGCTTTGGTGTCCATGAAGCTTTTATGCGACTGATGCATTCTGGTAATGCACATCTTCTTCTACACCATAATGAGTTCGAAGCTTTGCAGACGATGTTGAATTCCAGATGACCCCCACTTGAGATTTCTGTGAGGAGGAATCCGACGCAACCAAACGAGGTGTCCAAATTAAGGTTAAAGAGGAGTGCATCTGMGAATGCGGTGGAGGATAAAGGAGACGCAAGGATAATTGTTTGTGGGTTGCTTGCTGTTGTAACTGACGAAATTGAAACAGTGAAGAGGATGGTAATACACAGGGGAAAATAAGTGGCTGACAAATCTAAGAAATTGCAGAGGAAAACAGTTGGAAAGCTTTGTAGGATGTACTCTGGTGGTTCATCTCGTGGGGTTGAAATTCATGAAGGATCACGTGTCAAGAAGGAACCCCTATCTGAAAGTAATGAGGAGGACTCAGACTCCTCCTTACACTGGTTTTCTGTCCGAAGATTTGAGGATTTGGTTGGCTCCTCTTCAGCGCCTATCATTATTCCTGATTGATGAGCAAAAGCTGATGAATGATGCTGAGATGATTAATAACACAACTCCATCCATCTGCTTACGTTGGGATGAATTCCGCTAATATTCTGTTTACTTTCTGAACCCTCTCATTTTATTTTCACTCAACCATAAAATATTGCTATGATTTTAAATTCAAGTACCATTGATTTGGTGTGAACTGATTATACTTAATTATGATTGATTAACTATGAAACGATTATGTTTAATACTGATTGATTAACCATGAACTGATTATACAACAATGCTTTGTGTATATTGATGGATTTAGGATTATTTCCTTTAATGTGTGTGATGATTAAAATTGTTGCTATTATTGTTTGCTTTTCCTGTTTTCGTTAGAGATGAATTGTTGTCGTCTTTGTGGTTGTTGTGCTGTTTGCATTCGGACTATATGCTTTTACTTGTGGGATCTTGACCCAACATAGAGATCAATTGTTGTTCTCTTTTGTCACCCTACCTTGYCACAAAATTTAACACAATACTGCCTCTTGCTATGAAATTCTCCTTGGGATTAACTGATTATGTTCAATTGTGAACTGATTATGCCTTGACTGTCATCCTTGCTTGCTTTGATCTGCATCACCATTGGTAATGCATTGAGTCAGAGCATACCTGCCATGTTGCCTGTGTTTCCATCCCCAAGTGATGAAGGGGCTTACATATTATGTTTCCTTTGTTGTAGCCACCCTACTTTTTGCTCTAGTTCAGCAACATATGCACCATTGAAGCATGAAGGTAGTTAGAGGCACAACAARGGAAATTATGTGGAAAACAATAGTCTGATGGGGATCCTTATATTGCCAAAAAACTTTTTTCGTACAATTGCAAACACAGTAYTACATCAGAAAGCATTGGCAACAWACATAAACATAAACCCACTGTTTGTTATTATGTGTTTCTCATTTTTGTCAAATTACGTATACTGCCATTCATTTTTAATGTGATTACCCCATGTTGCAGGAATAGAAGAAGCTGTCCATTTTGATTGTCTGGATGAGCTACTATTGTTGAAGATTCAAAGACTTTTGGTTATCAAATCTTATTCACAACTTCTGATATTTCCTCTAAAAAGTGCATTATACAGACTAATATCTAACCTTATTCTCGATATCAACCGAGAGAAGTTACTAAATATAGCTTCAGATGACTATARAATTTTTTGAAGATTGGATTGTAACAATAGTTATCGCTTTGCTGTTCCTAAATTGAAATTAGAAGTATGACTATTAAGTATTGCTGTCTTTTGACTACTTAATGACCTAGCATTCTTGCAATCAATCAATTTAGTTTAGTGAACTGTTTGTCTATTAGAACTTGTCTGACCTTACTTTTCTGGTACAAGAGTTATATTGTGTTTAGTCATTTTAGATTCAATGCTATCATCTTTAGTTTAATCAATGCCTTTCAACATACAAAAAACCCTAGCATTCCAACACGACCGATGATCACTCTAAATATCATATAACAAAACATTATATACTTACATTTAGCGTAATATATGTGGACACGGTACGCATGTGCGTGCGGGGTGGTTTTTTTTTATATAGTTATATATATATATTATAATATATATATATATATATATATATTATATATAATATATATTATAATATTATATATATATATTATATTATATATATATATTATAGATAGAGAGAGAGAGAGAGGAGAGGAGAGAGGAGCACGCGTTCAGATATGCATCACACTAACCTAGAGATGGCAGTGGGTAAAGGACCCTGCCCGGATCCAAGGATCCAGATCCATTTTTGATGGATTTGGATCCAAAAATTTAGGACTCTGATGGATCCGGGTAAATATGGATCCTACTTTAAAAAACGGATCTGGACCGGGTCTCTCTTCTAGGACCGTTCCTGTCAGATCGTTTACCATTTTTTAAAAATATATATAAATTATTTGGATAATAGTTTTAATTATCAATCCTTTTTAATTAGAATGTACTATGCCATTGATTTTAATGTTTGACCCAAAACTAATTATACTCTAAATCAAAGTATATTTGTTTTTGAAACTTTGTTTTTCTCGTACGTAAATGACTTAAATATTTAACTGCTAGTATGATTGCTTGTAAACTCACGAATAATGAGAGATGTAAGGAAGATATATGTTTTTTATGCTTTTTTTTAATCAAAATTTGGTTCAATATTTATATTGTTTTTCATTTGAAGTAAACAATTAAGACAGGATCCATTTAGGACCATTTAGGACCCGGATCCGTAGGATCCAGACGGATCTGGATCCAGGTCAAAAATTAGGACCTGATGGATCCGGGTAGGATTTTGGATCCTACCCTGAAAAACGGATCCGGGTCTGGATCCTAGAGGACCCTGCCCGGATCCGGTCCATTGCCATCACTACACTAACCTTCCAATTTATATAAATATTTTCATATCTGAACAAATATATCAGCGTAGAGTTTTTTCTCTAATATCTTACAACACAAAGAGCTGTTAGTTAAGGTTAATTCATCAGTCTGGTTGAATCCAGATAGTTCAGTATATAGTGTCAAGTTGAATTTCAGTTCAGTTAACAATTAATTTACAGTTCAGCTTGGTCAGTTTTTTTAAATTTTAGTTATCAGTGTTAGTTTTTTTCCGTTTATTTCAATTTGAAACTTAATTTGTTCATGTCAGTTTCAGTTTATTTTAGTTTGAACTTAATTGGTTTATTCAATTCATTTAGTATTTTTAGTTTTGAACCTAACTAGTGTTGACGTCTTTGATAATTATTTTTGGGTTTTTTGTTTCTTAATGATGAATTTGTGTTGAAAGCAAAAATATTCGGGTCATATGACTTTATTAATTTTTATATTCGGTGTGCGTGTTTGGGTTATATAAATTAATATGGTGTGGTGGGCTATAACCATAAATTATAAGTAATTATGTGAAAGGAAGTAATATTATAGGTTTTAATGTAAAATAAGTGGTCTCAAGAAAAATGCAGAGTAGGTGGGCAATAGTAAATCTAGGTCTATTCATAGTATGTCAATTGTTGGTGCTAGATATCCGTCATGTAATAATAATTACTGTATTTGTTATAGTGTCTCGTCAATATAGTAGTTAGTCTAGTTTGTATATATTGATGTAATGGTCTTATGTTAATTATGTAGTGCGTTAAGTTTCTCTTGTAATATTTGAAATGTATATTGTGTTTTTGATTTTGGCGAGAGTTGTTTGTGTGTAATGCATATTATTGTAGTTGTGTGTCTAATGTAATGTTAAGAAGAAAATATTGGTTTTGGTATTTTGCGTTTAGATGTTTCGTCAGTGTTGCAATTTGGCAATTTTCCAATTCAGTTATAGTTTCAGTTTGCAGTTTTGTTTCAGTTAGTTGCAGTTCAGGTATTTCAGTTGAGTATAAAATTTTCGTAGTTGTTAGTTCAGTTATCAGTTGTTAGTTCAATTGCCGTTTCCATGTGTGCAGATTAGGTCTCAGTTTGATTTTGTTCAGTTTGATTAGTTTGATCAAGTTCAGTCTTTTTTATGTTGTCATGTTCTGTAACTCGAGGTCAGTTTTCATTACATCTTCAAATTGGGTTCTATATTAATTCTATACTTATATCTTGGTATCGTCAGCTCTATTTCAGGTGCAGCAAGGCTAACATGCGATCCAAATGTTGGCTCTCTAAGGGTTTTGCAGTTGTGTGTTCTTGTTGATTCTACGGGTTTGTTTGCATTGGGATGTGTTGGATTTCGAATCCGATCCGAAATCCGAAGGTCTAAATTGTTTTGTTCGTCGGATCGTAGTTTTTGGGATAGGTATTTATATTCGGATGTGCCGAGAAGGGTTCTTGTGGGGGATATATCGCGAATTATTATTTGTGTGTTACTTTGGATCCGGTTCGCTGATAGCAGTAAGATGTCGTGATGCAGATTCGACATAATCGAATATTATTATATGGATGGTAGGTGTGTAGGCTCATATTTTTTTTCTCTTTATTTTATCTCTATTATGCAATGAAATTATTGTTTCTAATTAAAAATGGGATAGTGGATATCGAAAGTTGCAAAAATCTCGATCCGAAAATTTCCGGACGTATCCGATCCAAAATATCCGAAACCTTAAAATAACCGTAAATAATATCCGATTTTTCGGATTCGATACAAGCGAATCAACGGAATCATATTGATCGAATCGGATATTTTTGAACACACATAGATTGATGCACATTCTTTTAGTTCCTAATAGGCTATCGGATCGGTATCGGATAACAGGAATGCAACTAATCCTTAAAAAACACATAAAATTTCTTTCTCTCTCCAGAAAAGTCCCAAATAACCACGACACTTCTACTCAATTTGGCAGGCTGCCGACGACCGTACTCTTAATTGGTCGCTGGCGATCCATTTTCCGGTGATATTTCTGTAATTGTTCTTGTTGCTACTGGTCATTCTTTTCATTTGCGTCTCGAAGGTTTCCAAAGCCTATATTATACAACCCCCTAATATTGCAAGAATACAACCCTCAGATCCATGTGCTGTGTTTTTGTGTCAACTATTTATCTCATCTAATTTTAGTTTAATTAATTGATTTTTTATTCTTTAAAAAAATCATGCATGAGAGTATTAGGCGGGGGAAATAATCATGTACCACTAAGATAGGGAAACGGGGTTGTATTTTGCTAGGTACGGTGGCGGGATTGTTAACCTAAAATTTGCGGAAGGCTTCTA